>QANZ01045740.1:80831-95338 GCA_003254925.1 Chamaecrista fasciculata | reverse complement strand
TATATATATATAATTATATTATAATAATATATAAATACATATCCACAACGGCACAAATTCCACATTATAAGGTAATTTATATATATATATATGGTAATTTATATATCAGATATGCAGATTTCGTTTGCTCCCCTGATTTTCGCACACATATATATAACCCACATCTTGAAACAGCCACATATATATACAGATATATATATATATATATATAATATAGATGAATTAATGATATCTAGATCCCTTGATTAGCGGCCACACCCAAAAAAAAATTAGGATGCTTAAGGGGGAATAATAATTGATATTAATATAATAAATATTATATCAAATAACTCCTAATAAATAGGAACACACGAAAAACAAATAAAATTGAGAATTTTCCATATATGAGTGATCAAAACCAGAAAACTCAACCAAAATAAAAAATCCCTGGATGCATACGCGTTCCAAGATCAGCATCTCACATATACATATCCAGGTATGAATGAAAATCGAACAACACCAAAGAAGAAAAAAAATGGATTTTGGTAGAGTCGAAAATTTCATCTTGATCCAAATTTTTCAGAAGTAATGAATTTCATGAGAACATCACACATAACCGAAGAAATCAAAAGATGTGATTAATCTGAAGATAATTCTTGTTAGAAAACCTTGGCTCTGATACCACTTGAAGGCCAAAATTACAACCAACGAAAGATATATATAAGAATATATAATACTGAAGGCGGAAGCGAAAACAAACGGTTGTAAAATTGGATCTTTAACAAAGATAACCCCAGAATTAATCACAAACGAAGAAAGATAAAGAACCTACCTTGATCCATCGCTAATCAGCACGAAGGCGGGTTGAATTCTTCCAAAGTGTTAGATAGTTGTCAAAACTCTCTCACAAGATGGATATGAGAGTGACACAATAGGTTTCTGAAAATTAGTCTGACTTTCCTGACTAACTCCTATATATAACTATCCCACTTTGGGGAACCACAACCCTAGAGATACCTAGCCCAAATAGCCTTGGCCCATCAACAAGGTTGGGCTTTATGGTTTCTACACATTTTATTTATTTATTTAACCCAGACTCATAAAATAACATAATTAGTCCATAAATAATAACAATGAGATCCATAAATTAATTGGACTAATTATAAATATTTAATAGCCCATTATGTACAAATAAAATATAAAATATGTGAGTCCACCAAATAGAAAATTGCTAACATGCATAAGTCACTAAAAATATCAGAAAAAGAGGATTTTGCTAGTGAGTATCCTCCCTTGTGTTGTTACTTTGTTTGCTCTATCTATTAAATTTTGTAGGAAAATAATGTATAGTAAAGTACTATAGTTACAAGAATCTTTGTTCTTTAATCAAATATAATAAATCTCTAATTCTGTTGTGCTCTTGTATTTTGTCCTTGAGGCTATGAAACAAGTTCAGGATAAACTATCATAAATTCGTTGCTCATACGACTCTCTTGTCATCTATTGATGTGTTTATTTTTTTGAACTTTCCGTGGGAACAGAAGCATCCGGATGCAAAGTAGGCAGAAGCTTTTTATTAGTTGAGACTTGAGAGCATTAGGTAGTAAAAGCTGACATTTACTGTTATGGCGTTGTGCTGATGGAGATTATATGCTGCATAAGGTCTATACATGTAAATGTTTCCTCAGTAGAGGAGATAGTTCTACCCAATTGGTTATACAAGTGCTTTGTTTATGGTTAAATGTTAATAAAATAAATTTAAATATTCGATAATCAAACAAACTTTTAGTTTTCTTTTTTTCAAAACTATTCTTTAAAACACAGTTTTCAAACCGACTTTTTTTTAGATTTTTAAAGCAGTTTTTAAAATTAGTTTATCAAATAGATTGTTTAATATTTTGTAAGGTAATGATACTACTATAAAAAATACTTATGTAGTTTGGTTGTAATCATAGTTTAATTACCAATACTCTACTAAATTGAATATTTTGGACTGAAATAATATTAAATTATCTAATACTTCTATAGTATGTATTTTATAGATTGTTGCTACTAAATTACATATCTCAAATAATAATTTTCTGCATGCAAAGTCAATTCTCCAGGATGATGGATGAAAAGGAAAAACCCGTGCAATATGCACGGGTCTCATACTAGTTCTAAAAAAGATAATGATGGTCTCCATTGTTTTATTTTTGGCCAAAGTCCTATTTTGGTCCCCCAGTTATGCTCCTTGTTCCAAATAGGTCCCCCAGTTATTTTTTGTTCCATATTGGTCCCCCAGTTATGCAAAACTTGAAAAAGTTGATCCCTCTAACGTTTTCCATCCATTTTTCCGTTAAAAAAAGAGGAAAAATAAACTTTCATCCCCAAAAGTTTTATTTTCTTATATTAAGGTCCTTTTTTTTATAATAGGATCAAAACGTAAGAAAAGAAAGTAAATTAAGATTTTAAGTGAATTTACCCAAAAAATAAAAAATCTCTCTCTCTCCAGTTCTCTCTCTCGTCCACATCTCTCTCTCTCTCTCTCTCTCATCTCCGACCCTTCCCTCCCCAAAAACGTCACCGTTTTCGGCCTCGCCGTCAATTCCCTCAACAAACGCCTCATCGCCGTCATCCATGCCCGTCAGCCTCTCCCGCCGTTCAACGCCCTCGCCGCCTACGACCTCCGCTCTGGTCAACGCCTCTTCCTCTCCCTCCTCTCCGATAACGACGCCGCCGCCATCGCTCAAACTCGTACGTCAAAAAAATAGTTGTTTTCCAAACATAAAATACCAAAATGAACAAGAGAGAATATATTTAGAATATATTTAGAATCAAAAAGAGCCTTTGACCAAAGGAAAATAAAAGACGACAAGAAAACAGTACACGAAAAAAAAAAAGAAGAAAATTACTATTTGGTTCCTCCTTTTTTACTGAGTTAACCATTTGGTCCCTCATTTATTGAAATAGACTACTCAGTCCCTCATTTATCATGATTGTCAACTATTTAGTCCTTCATTTATCATGATCGTCAATTATCAGACGTTAAATGGTTACATGATATTGTTAAATGTCACTTTGGCATGCTAATCACCTAAACCAACCGAACCGGACCAACAAACACGATTAAATCGACCTGAAGTTGAGTCATACCCAAATATTTTGTATTACTCGTGAAGCTTCCAAATAGTTAAATATGTTACATTTAACGTGTTACATGTGCACTTAATGACCATATTATCAGTATTGGTAACGGAAATAGGCTACAGGGACTAACGAGTTGATATTTCTAATTTATGAGGGACCAAATAGTCTATTTAAAAAAATTCAGGGACCAAATAGTTAAAACTGTGAAAAATAAGGGACCAAATAGTAGGTTTCCCAAAAAAAAAAAGGTGCTCTAAAGATATTAAACGTCCCCGTTTTCATTCACCGTTACATGTAGGTTTTTGTGCTATTTCTTGGTATGGGTTTTCAGTGTTCAGTTTTCAATTTTCATCATCGTTGATTTTTCGACTCGGAATCGGAGAACAAAGCAAACCTGCGTTTCAATTCAAAGACAGAAGCGGGATTTCAGAGACTGTAATACGAAGCTTCTGACTTCGTTTGGGTGAGTTTCTCGTTGCCCTTCATGCTTAAATTTCTCATCGCAAGATTATCTTCATCACTGCCCTATAATAGTAGGAGGATTATCCAATTAGATTCCCTCCATTACAATGCTACCCACTTTTTCAATTCGTTTTCTTCAGTTGTGAAATCACCTCCATCAAATCCTCCAAAGCTAAAGCTTGAAGCAAATGAATCCTTCACTGTTTCTTACCTCATGAACTCATGCAGCTTGTCCGCCAATGTAGCAATTGATTTATCCAAAAAGGTTAAATTGAAAGACCCAGAGAATCCCGACTCGGTACTTAATCTTTTTAGAAGCTACGGATTCTCCGAAACCCATATATCTAAAATAGTTGAAACTTTCCCTACGGTGCTTCTGGCAAAGCCTGAGAAGACCCTTTTGCCCAAGCTAAACTTTTTCCAGTCTATTGGGCTTTCAAGTCCTGAATTCCAAGAACTCATCGTTTCTAACACTCGCAATCTCCTAGGAATTAGCTTAACCAAACGTACGATTCCATTTTATGAGGCCCTTAAGAGTTTAGTTGATGATGATGAGATAGTAATTAAAGTTATGAAACAATGGTGTTTTTTCAATGAGTGTGTAGTGGATTTAGTTCCCAACATAGAGGTTTTGAAACAACATGGAGTGTCTCAATCTTCTATCTCTCAAATGTTAATTCACTTTCCTAGTGTAGCGTTTCAAAAGCATGCAAAATTTGTTGAAGACGTCAAGTTTGCTAAAGAAATAGGAATTCCCTCAATTAAGCCTACTTTCATCCAGGCAGTTTTTGTGTCATCAGTAACGACGAAATCAAAATGGGAGTCAAAGCTGGATATCTTTGAGAGATGTGGCTGGTCCAGGGATGTCACTCTTTCAGTAGTCAGGAAGTTTCCAATGTGCATGATGCTTTCAGAGGGGAAAATCACAAGCACAATGAAGTTTTTGTTGGATGAAATAGGTTTATCATTGGAAGATATAACTAAATACCCTGCTTTTTTTGGCTATAGCATGAAGCGGAGACTTCTTCCCCGATGCTCAGTTTTTAAAATTTTGAAAATGAAGGGTTTGATCGGCAACCGTATTTCCTTCTATTCTGTTGTTAAGATAAGTGAAAAAATGTTTTTGGAGCAATTTGTCTTAAGATTTCAGGAAGATGCACCAGAGCTCTTGAACATATATAAAAGTCATGTAAGATCTCTACCCAAAGCTCAGTGCTAGGTAGTTTCTTGGTAGAGACGATCGTGATTCGTGAATTTATGTCTCCCTGCTTTATAATAATTAATAATCTTTCAGCTTCAAATTCTAATCTTATGGGATATTGGCACTCTTTCTTTATTATGGTTTCTCAATTTGAACTATTGATTTGTAGGGTAATCATGCGAATGTTACCATTACCAATCAATTTTGTATATATAATGCAAGAGGCAAGAGTAATCCTTGTAGTTAAATATGTCATGTGATACTATATGTTACTGGTATCCCTATTGTATTATGAGAAATTTTTTTACAGTGAAAGAGAATACTTGCACAAGCTAAGGGCCTATTTGATTCCTTTATTTGAAAAACAGTTTTTTGTTATAAAAACCAAAAACACACAACAAAATCATGTTTGATAATGCACTTTTTTTATTTGTTTTTAAAAATCAGAAAACCAAAGGTTGTTTTTATAAATCTAAACACAAAAAACAATCAAAAGGTGTTATGATTCCTGAAAACAAAAGAACAGAAATGATCAGTGGCATCATTATAATTATCTAGTCTTTTCCAAGTTGTGCTATCTTCCTTTTCATCTTGTTCTCTCTTTCTCGTTTTCTCGCTTTCTCCAAGTCTTTCAATTATCCATGGAGAAACTGTGCCGGTTGACTCACGCCACACTAACATTGCTCCTTCGCGAATGATTTTTCGGCCATCAAAGTTCCGTCGCCAATAGAGGTGAATCTCTCTCTCTTCTGATAATTAATCAACTGTTACATATTTTTAGGGTTATGTCATATTATATGTTCTTCTCACATATTAGATGAAGCATTTTGGGAGAGAAGGAGAATTGGAGTGAATGGATTGAGGTAAGAGGAGAGAGGAAGACAAGGTCAGTATTTTCTCGTCTTCCTATTCTGCCATTTTCAAATATCATGAGAGAAAATGCTAAATTTTTTTGAGTGGAAATTGCAGCTTTATCTCTTGATTATGTAATTTGTCTATGGGTTATGTAATTGTTCTCTCCATCTTGTTAATTGATGATCATTGTTGTGTTGGTTGTAAGCGGATGTTACTTTGTTTCTTAAAACCTTTGCATATTTTTTTTTTGTTTTTAAAAATGATGCCTCAAAGCTGTTTGCGTAAATGCCTTACTGAACTTGCCATAACTTGGAATGCAATAATCTCCATCATCATCATCATTTCATGTTTGAAAAATGAATAATGGTGAAATTTATATTGTTATTGGTTAATTTTGTTGAAGACGAGTTTTTGGTTCTGGTTTGGTGTCTATTTTAGCTTAATTCTTAGTCAAGTATGTGAATTTTGAGTGTTTTTGATGTCCTAAATACTTCAACTTGGGCCACTTCCACAATCCACAATATCCCAATGAATAAAGTTATCTACAATTACATGGTTCACATAAGTTTTGGACCACTTCCATTTAATTACTTCAACTTGAAGGCCTACTTTATAAAACTCAACCATGCCACCTAGCTAAAGTATTCAAACTAATTAACATGCTATGTAATTACAATACTTCTAACGCCCCTCATGACTCCTATATTTTGAACTATTGATTTGTAGGGTAACCATGTGAATGTTACCATTACCTATCAATTTTGTTTTGATAATGCAAGAGCAAAGAGTAATGCTTGTAGTTAAATATGTCATGTGATAATATATGTTACTGGTATCCCTATTGTATTCTGAGAAACTTTGTTGCAGTCAAAGAGGATAGATGCACAAGCTAAATTTTCTATATAATTAACCCACGCATTTTGAGTTTCATCTTTGCTAACTGAAGTTTATCCCAGAGAAGTTTACAAATGGGACTTGGATGCTGTAGTGTCATTAAACTAGTGTAAATGATTTGGTTCGTTAAGTTTTTTAGGACTTTGTTGAGGATAAAAGGTTGCAGAGACAAAGTCTAACTTACTGCTAAGTTTTATGTCTGTGGCATTTATGTATATATTTATATTAGGCTAAAGTATAATTTTACTGCTAAGTATAATTTTTCTTTTCACTCTGTTTCTGTCTCTGTCCTTGGTGGTTTTCTATCGGTCTTATACTGGACATATAATACTTGACGTATGTTTTCACTATTTCTTCATTATATATATATAAACGAAATTTGGTGATTGATGAGCAATGTTCACCAGACGCTGTGGCTTGCTCAATATACACACAGATTTCAACCTAGTATCGTAGTAGAATGACTAGAATCTATATAAATCCAGGCTTTCAAATGTGATTCTGATAACTGATAACCCAACGATTACAATTTACATTGAAGATTGGAAATGCAATATGAATCTTGAATGTTAATACGAAATCCTTTGGTTCTTTTCTATCTTGAGTTCTATACAAAATTTATGTTTCTAACTTCAATAATAATACAAAACTCATAATTCATGTCTCCAATCCTTTTGCAGTCTTATATGTGTTCCATCTTTATGTTTGATCTTTCTATATCTCCTTTCTTTATAGCCATATCAGGTCTTTATTGGAATATTTTGCTACCCCATCACATGCACGAACCATTTCTGCAGTAGCAAAGTCTATGAAAACTGCACTTTTCACAGTTGTACGAAATCAGTGTTAATGGTTGCGTGTGTATTTGGATCAACATAAGTCTCCGAAGTACTTAAAAAAACAGCCCCAAAATAGTCCAAAATAAGTCTCAAAACAATCCCAAAACAGTCCAGAATGAGTCCCCAAACCAGCTCTAAGTCCCAAGACAGGAGAAAATAAATGTCCAAGAAAGTACAGTAAGTTCAGTAAGTAATAATGTATTATAGATATTTGCCTCTTTACTTTTGAATATCTAATGCTAAGTAATAACCTCTGTCATATCAATTGCTAGTGCTAGATAGTAGATATGGACTATGTATATTATATTGCATTGAGTATTGATTATGAACTTGGAACTTAGGCTTTGGAAATTAAAGCACCTTATGAATTAAAGTCAGTAACACCTGAAGCAGAATATAATTCCTTAAGCAGAATATAATTCCTTAAGAGAACCTTAAATGGGCATGAGTACTACTATAGTACTCTTACTAGCTAGTTACAATTAATGTGTCTCAAACAATAATTCTGTTGTTGTCTTAGAATGATTGTAGGTGACAAAATATTTTTTTTTTAAAAAAAAATTACAGATAGAACTCTCTCTTTAGCCTTTGAAATGAAAATGACTTCAAATTTTATGTTATGTGAATATACTCACATAAAACACTTTAAAATGGAAGAATTTTTAGGGACGAGAATTTACAGTTAAACAGTAAATCTTTCTCTTTTTCTTTTTCGTGACAGTAATAAATCTATCTCTTTAAATTGTTAACAAGTGATCCTTTTTATGAAAAGTTTTATTAATTTCAATTTACCATCACTTATTTATTTGCTAGAATTTTGTTGAACACTTCATTGAGATATTGCCATCATAGTAAAAAAAAATTTAGATTAAATATTCTATATAGACCAAAGTACATTTTTTATCCCATAACTTTTATTTAGGTCTCAATTTGATCGTATAAATTTTTTTGTTGCAATTTTGGTCTCATATTTTTAGGTCAGATTACAGAATTCATCTCATATCTTTTGGTTAGGTTGCAAAATTAATTTCATATTTTTACAAAACTTTTATTGTATTAAATTCTATATGATTGAAGCGCATCTCCCTGTCCCTGTTATTGTGCCTCTCCATTTCTGAGAGTTTGCATCAGTCACTCACTCTTTTCAGCCTTTTGTATATTGTTTTCAATGTTTTAAAAATTGGACCGAGTGAATCAAAAAGGGCTTTGTATTATAGGTTGATTAATTCAATCAGTAAGAATTATTGTGGAATTCAATGACATCATAAATATAAAAATAAAAACATTATTATTTTAATATAAATAATCTATAATTAATGAAATATTACTTTAAGATTAAAGTATAAATTTGGTCTCATATATTTTACTGAATTCTCAATTTAGTTTTATATATTTTTTTTTTGCACTTTTAATTTCATATATTTGCAAAACGTCACAATTTGGTCTCGTATCTTTTGGTCAAGTTGCAGCATTGGTCTCATATCTTTGCAAAAGGATCAACTATTAGTTTCTTTTTACAAATATATGAGACCACTTTGACACTAGACCCAAAGGTATAAGACCAATTCTGCAATTGACCCAAATATATAAGAGCAAATCTACAACAAAAAAAGATATAAGACTAAATTGAGAATTGACCCAAAGATATGAGACCAAAAGTACTTAAAAAAAATGAGACTAAATTAAAAAATAGCAAAAGATATGAAATCAAATTTACACTTTAATCTAACTATAAAAAATATCAAGTCACAATCTAGCTAATACGAGCCACTTTCACTCTTAAGTTTCAGACGAACCAATTCGAGCGATCGATACTACTTTCATAACATAGTTCATTTATGGGAACTATGTACATAACCTAAAAGAGTAGGAATGTAGTAATTTTGGTTACTCATTAATAATTACCCCCCTCTTATGAGAAAAAAATTTTTACTCTCTGATTCTGAACATCTATTTTATATTATTTTTTTCAAAATATCTGATGTTTAACAAAATCAATAAAATATTAATTATTCATTTTACAATTTTATCCCTATTAAATAGTGAAATTATAATGAACAAATATTTTTCAAAAATTATTAATAAGGGTAATTTAGTCTTCTTATCTTATATTTCTTTTCATTTGAAGTGAAATAATTATTTCCTTGATCTATGTGTATTAACCTTAAAAAACAGATATTCAGATTCAGGAGAAGTAACTTAATTTTAGTATTGACATTAATAGATATCTCTTGCTATTTAGGAAGGTTATTATTGTTATATATATAATAGGTATAGCTCACAAATGTTCTTCACAATTAAGAACATGTAATGTAATATTAAGCGGTTATTTAATATGCCTTATCAATCAAGAGTAAAATAACAATTAAAAGAAATGATAAAATAAACTTATATTTAGCTTGATTAAGCAACTAAATTACACATGCTTTTAATTAGTTTTTTAAAAAGAAGACGCTAACACTGAGAAATAATAATTAATAGTGTGTTTATAATTAATACATATATATAGTAGTGTGTGGAATAATATATATTAAATAGAGCTAAATTGTTAGGTCTAGATTTATATAATTATTATTACTCCCAAGAGATTGTATTGATGAACTGCCAGAATGAACAACATGATGATGATGATGATAATGGTGTTCTTCTTCTTCATAATCCATTGAAGAGAATAAAGGCATTCTTCTGGGTGTTGATTGGGAAAAGATGAGTGTGATGGTCAAAAGAGAGTGAGAGATCTCCAAAATTAGGAACAGTACTTATTCCACTATTATTTTCTTCTTCATTTGACATATCATCAGTACATGTCAATTAAATAATAATAATAACAACAACGACCATAATAATAATAATAATAATAGTAATAATAATATATATATATATATTCAAATATAGAGGATAAGTTTAAAGGGTGATTCAAAACATTAAATCAATTAAATGAATATGTAAGTATTAAAACGTGGGCCAAAGAATCAGGAGCTTTTTGAAGCTAGTAATAAATTAATTATTACCTACTAACTAATGAACAAGTCTAGATAATCGGAGGAGAAGCTACACGTCAGTGAGAAAATTACTCCTCATTTTGCTGTGTCGGTTGGGGAAGGGGATTGTTAAGGAAGTTTCATTCTATAAATATGCATAGAAATCACTTAGAGCCCACACACAAAAGGCAAGTGAAAGTGATTGGAGGAGAAAAGTTGATTAACACTAAGCCAGTAGTGGATAAAATAGACAGGAGAGGAGACGGGTAAGAAGAAAATAACTATATTTTTTTAAATCTATATCTGATACAACACTTATTTTACCTTACACTATCTCTTCCTTAGCTTGAAATTTCTCTTTTAATATATACCCTATTTCTCTTTTATAAATATCCCTACATATGCATATGTATATTTGAAAGTAAAACATTTTAGATGGGGCATACTGAAAGCTTTAAACGAAATTTTTCATAGTACTTACTAACTAGAACTCAACAACTCATAGTCTAAATGTTCCTATTTTCCGTGTGTGTTTAACTGTTTATGCATATATCTTGCTAACGGGGATATATACATAGAAACCTATTTGCCTATTTTCTAGAAATCTCGAATATTGAGAGATTCAGTGAAAATTGCAGAGTCTTTTACTTTTACTACTGTTTCTCTTAAATGCTAGGTATTAATCTACTGACAAAATCATATATATGATATATACATATATATACACCGTATATACATATATATACACCGTAATCAACATATGTATTTATTACTGACTTATATATATATATATAAATCTATATATATCAATAAATATTTACATGCATGTATATATATACATATATATTTAGTTTTTTTATCATATTAATATCTGCATTTTTATTGGTCATATCCTATCTCTCTTTATATATATATATATTTATTTATTTATCTGATACATCACTATTTGGGCGTATGCCACTTCGACATTCGCTCCAGGCCTCTCCTCCTCACCGAACTCTTCGGGGCGTCCTTGAACAGTCAAGTGCCTCTCCGTACACTTCGGGGCGATCACGACTTGGTCAGACCCACGTTCTCCAGTTCAGTGGCGCACACCTCCATCGCAGCTCGCAATCACCCACGATTGCCTTTCTCCGCAATTCTCGGTCTCCATCACTCTTGCTAGTGGAGATCATGCGCTATATCGTGGTGCGCCTCGCGCGCTGCTCACCTCCCTGCGCTCTACTCTATAAATAGCGCTTAACCCAGTAGTTTCCAGGTTAGCTACTCTTTTCACACTAGAATTCTCTTGCTCTCATATCACTCAAACACTAACTTGAGCGTCGGAGTATTCTTCGCAGGGCACCCTTGTGAAGTCTTTTGCAGGTACTTTGGCAATCAAGCATCGCTCCAGCAGCCCACTCTTTGAACTAGGTAAGCTTGCCCTTATTTTAGTTTATCATTTACGCCATCTGTGGGGAACCTACGCTATGTGTTCTTCACCACGTACTCCTCACCATCTCTTACTCACGAGAGCCCTTGCGCTCATCTTTCTTGCTTTACGTTCAAAGCTAACTCACCGACGTTTAATCTTTGAACTAGGTGAATCACTTTCTGCAATAGCCAATCTCAAGGACACCCTCCCTGAACACCTTCTGGAGGACGATCCCATCGATTCCAAGGAGCCCGCCAGGGGCGTTATCAACACTATCGCTAGTGGAATTTACAGACACAAAACTCCACACAATCGCAAGACCATCATGCACTCAATAATGTGCATGCAATACTGCAGGAAGCGCTCCCACGAGGATGCTCACGAACCCATCTCATTCACCACCAAAGAATTGGCGCCCGTCAACGACGGGTATGATGAGCCGATGGTTATTACCGCACATGTTCGTGAGATAGACGTGAGAAGGATCTTAGTGGGTCCTCTTCGGACATCATGTACTTCCACGCTTTCGAACATTTAGGCATCCCGTTGGGCGCCCTCAAGCCAATCACGGAGCTTCTGATTGACTTTGCTGGAACAAGTACGCCAGTTGAGGGAATCCTTGAAGCACGATTGATGCTACTTGGGGATGGCACAACCCCCAAGATATCCTCTATCTACGCTAGTTTTGTTGTGGTGGCCGCCCCATCCGCGTACAATGCCATCCTCGGCCGCCCTAGCTTGAACGCCTTCCGGGCCGTGGTCTCCACAGCTCATCTGTTAATGAAGTTCCCGACTACCAAGGGAATTTCAAGTCTTCGAGGCGATCAGCTGGAGGTCGCTGCTGTTATGCGACAAGCCTAGCAAGAGTCATGATCGACCCTGGCTGCCAGACTGGACCGTTCATGGAGGGAAAACCTGACTCCCCTCCCCCGGAGCCCGCCGAGGAAGAAGTGGACACGAAGCAACAAAGCCCAGACGCCACCACAGAGATAGCAGATCTTCGCGACGAGGTAGACCACACTAGTGGCTGACGCCTCTTGGATTCATGGCTAACTCTTGTAGGTGGACTAGCCGCCCGACCTTAAGATTAGTTGTAATCTTTTCTCTTTTCTAGGATATGTTTTTTTTTTATGTCCATTTCCCCTTTCCCTAAAATGCTTAGGTCTCGATGCTGTTAAATTCATGTATGATCCGGCCTACCCATGGCGGACACTCTCTTTTATTTAACGAAATTCTTTTCTTTTACAAAGTTTTCTGCATACATTTTAACTTACACGGATCTCGTTTTACATTTTAGGTAGAGGGCGCACGCCCCACACCTTCGGACGCGCTTATCCAAGTTCACTTTCCCGGGTTCCCGGATTGCACGGTGAACATCGCAGCGGACATATCCGCGGAGCAGAAAGCCAGACTCTCTGACTTCCTGCTCGCCAATAGTGACATCTTCGCATGGTCCGCCTTAGACATGCTGGGCGTTGACCCCAAGGTGGTCATGCACTCTCTCGACGTAGACGATCGTCGTGGAGTTTTCCAGAAGAAACGAGTTCTGGGGCTAGAGCGACAGCTTGCCGCAAAGGAAGAAGTCACCAAGCTTTTGGCGGCCGGCTTCATACGGGAAACCAAGTATCCCACCTGGCTATCCAACATAATCTTAGTCCCTAAGCACAACGACAAATGGCGTATGTGCGTGGATTTTACGAACCTTAACAAGGCGACCCCCAAGGATCTACATCCGCTACCAAGTATCGACAAACTGGTAGACAACACCTGCGGGTACTCCATATTAAGCTTCTTGGATGCCTTTTCAGGCTATAATCAGAGCAAGATTAACCCTAAGGACATTGACAAAACAACCTTCATTACTAAACAGGGCATCTATTGCTATAACGTCATGCCTTTCGGATTGAAGAATGCTGGCGCCACCTATCAGCGCATGATGGACCGTTTCTTCAAAGACAACATTGGCAAAAACATTGAAGTGTACGTTGACGACATAGTCATCAAAATGAAAGCAGGTCGAGACCACCTCGATGACCTCCAGGAAATCTTTCAGATACTCTGCCACTACAGATTGCGGCTCTGTTGGGAATTCTAGGCGCCTAACGTAGCGGAAGCAAATATAATAAAATTAAAATTTAAACGCGCCAAGTCCTAAAATTCCCGAACGGATCCGCTAGCAGAATTTAAAACCTGTTAAGATAGTGGTATACCTCACGAGTTCCAATTGGTTGGTTGTACAAGGCGTGTGCTAGGAGTCCACTCACAGCGTTCTCCCTCTGCCGGTGATCCACACGAACAGTTTGTCGGGCACCAAGGTGCTAGCCTTATGTTCTTTTCACCAAAAGAACAAGGGACCAATCTACAGTACTTTTGAACTCAAGAACTCCTTCTTGAATCAAAAGGGAAGGATGGCGCAAAGAAGAAAACCCCACAAGAACTCCTTCTTGTTTTTCCTTCTTTCACAAACCCTAATTTTTGGTGGTGCAAATCGAGTTCCCTAACTCCTTAGGCAAAGTCGATTTTTCCTCTCCTCAACTCTTGGGAGCCAAAAATTTTCTCTCTCAAAAGAGCTAGGGCTTGAAGGTGGCGATTTTGCTCTCTTCTCTCTCTACAAGGAGGAAGACCAAAATCAAAAATGAATTCTCACACACCCTTAGGCGCCTAGCCCCTAGGGTTTATAATTATATTTAGAGCATTATTATAATTCTAAATTATAATAATATGACTTCATGAATTGAATTTCAAATTATAAT
>QANZ01045740.1:54658-80093 GCA_003254925.1 Chamaecrista fasciculata | reverse complement strand
GCACAATCTCCAACAGACTCCCACTTGCACTAGGTACAATCATTAATCAAACTGTTTCTAAACTAGGAACATCCATTAATGTGTCTGATCTCCATTTGACATTACATGACGCTCATGTAAGACCCGTGCCAGGGATTTCATAAGAGGATCGGCAACATCATCCTCGTCTGCTACTTTACATATCTTGACATCACCATCTCTAGGTGATCACGTCTGAGTATATATATATCACTGTCGGAACATCAGTGGGGATTCAATCCCATTTGGTGTCTTCCTGTCTCCACAGGGTGACCACCAATCACACCTCAGACACTAGTTTTACGGTCTGCGTCTCCACGCGACCAACCCTTTGTTGTAGAATCAGCAATCGTGCTCTGCATGGAACCTTTCCAACTCACGATGCCACCGTTCAGGAGAAACACGTATCTATACTGCGATTTAAATTTATCTTGGTAGGTTTGGAAAACGGGCACCTGTGTAACCAATTACACATCAGTTCCACCATAAACCAAGAATTCATCCTTAGTTCTTCCTAAGTACTTAAGGATGCTTATGACAGCGGTCCAATGATCCTCACCAGGGTCTCGTTGGAACCGGCTTGTCATGCTCAGGGCAAACGACACATCGGGTCGAGTACACAACATGATGGATCCTATTGCCGAAGCATAAGGGATGCCACTCATGCGCCCTCGCTCAACAAGTGTCTTGGGACACTGTTTCTTGCTCAGGGTCAATCCATGATTCATCGGTATGAATCCCTTCTTGGAATCTCGCATACTGAACCCCTTCAGTACCTTATCCAAGTATGTACTCTGACTCAATCCAAGAAGCCTACGAGATCTATCTCTATAGACCTTGATACCTAGAATATAGGCAGCTTCTCCTAAGTCCTTCATTGAAAAAGATTTTCACAACCAAGATTCACAATCTCTAAGGTTGGAACATTATTTTCAATGAGCAAAATGTCATTGACATAAAGCACCAAGAACACAATTGTGTTCCCACTAACCTTCTTGTAAACACAAGGTTTGTCAGTGTTTTGTAAGAAGCCAAACTCTTTTGACTACCTCATCAAAACGATGATTCCATCTCCGTGATGCTCGCTTCAATCAATAAATGGATTTCTGAAGCTTACATACCTTTCCTGGTTCCTCTGGACATACAAACCCCTCGGGTTGTGTCATGTACGCATCCTCGGGCAGCCTTCCACTATGGAATGCTATTTTGACATCCATTTGCCATATCTCATAGTCATAATATGCGACTATGGCAAAAAGGATCCTAATAGACTTGGCCATTGCAACAGGCGAAAACGTTTCGTCATATTTTATACCATGACATTGCGTAAATCCCTTCGCAACTAGCCTCGCCTTGAAGACGTTGACGTTGCCATCCATGTCTGTTTTCTCCTTGAAAACCCACTTGCACCCTACGGGTTTTACCCCTTCAGGTGGAGCGACCAAGGTCCATACCTTGTTGTCGTACATAGATTGCATCTCAGCCTTCATGGCTTCAACCCATTTCTCAGAGTTGGGATCCACGAAAGCTTCTTGATAGGTGGTAGGCTCACCATGCTCCATGAGCAACACATCCTTGTTCTCAATGACCAAAGATCCATATCTTTGAGGTTGAGAACGTGTTCTATCAGAACTTCGCTGTCCTTGTGTTATTAGAGGAGCTTCCACAACGCCTTGTGGTTCTTCTCTAGTTTCCGTCTGTGCCTCTGAAGTGTCTTGTGGATCTTGAACTCTTTCAAGGTCCATCCTACTCCCACTGTTTCTTTTGGAAACTAGATCCTTCTCTAAGAAGAACCCACTCCTAACTACAAACGCTTTGTTGTCAGTTGGGCAGTAGACATAATACCCCCTCGTTTCCTTGGGGTATCTTACAAGCACTTGAGGGATTTGGGAGATAGGTTATCGTTTGCTTAACGTAAACTTCACATCCCCAAATTTTGAGATAAGATACTATGGGACTCTTCCCACTCCATATCTCATATGGTGTCTTCTCAACTGCCTTAGACGGAACACGGTTAAGTGTGAACGCAGCAGCTTTTAAAGCATATCCCCAAAAGGATGGCGGAAGATCAGTTTGAATCATCATAGATCGAACCATATCAAATAGAGTTCGATTCCTCGTCTCAGACACACCATTCCACTGTGGGGTTCCAGGAGGAGTAAGTTGTGAGACCATCCCACAACTTCTAAGATGATCAATAAATTCTTGGCTCAAATATTCGGCACCTCGAACGGATCGAAGAACTTTAATTTTCTTGCCAAGTTGGTTCTCAATTTCATTTTGAAATCTCTTGAACATTTCAAAAGACTCTGACTTGTGCTTCATAGTCAAAACTATTGAAGTCGTCAGCAAACGTAATGAAATAAGAGTAACCACCTCTAGCTTGAGTACTCATGGGTCCTCATACATCACTATGTATGATCCCCAATAAGTTCGATGCCCTCTCACTGTGGTCAGTGAAAAGCGCCTTTTGTCATTTTTCCAAGTAAACAAGATTCTCAAGCATCATATGATTCAAAATCAAACGAGCTTAGAAGTCCATCTCTATGGAGCTCCTCTAGGCGTTTCTCGTTTTTATGGCCTAAACGACAATGCCAAAGGTATGTAGGATTAGGTTCGCTAACCTAAATCTTTTTCCGTTTCGACGTTATAGATTTTGTCATCGTGTTGTCGTTCCAATTTTAAGACGTAATGTTTATCTTGCAAATCACATAAGCAAATAAACATCATCTTTATAAATTGAACACCATTCTTTTCAGTTAACACATGCAAAACCTTCCTTATCAAATAAGAAAGAGAAGCATTGTTTGAACTTTAAAGAAGGTACATGATAACAATACAATAAGCCCAGAGGGCAAAACAAACTCGCATGTTCCTACAGCCATAGCAGCAACCCTTGCTCTATTGCCCACTCGTAGGTTCATCTCGTTTCTGTCCAGCTTTCTATTGTCTCTAAGACCCTTCACATCAAATGTGAAAACCACATGCTGTATCTAATACCCAAGCGGTTATAGTAGACAAGTGAACGTCTATAACGAAGATACCAGAAGTAGAGATCTCATCTCTCCTTTTATTCTTGTGATTTTCCAAATACAATTTGTAATTTCTTAAAAGGCAAATTGCATCCTTTGAAGGCCTTGTCTTCTTGGTAGGTAGTGGGTTAGGCTCAGCCGCTGGCTTGGTCCCACCAACCACGGCGTCTCCTTTCCTCTTTCCTTTGCCCTTCCCTTTCCCCTGGTTCTGGAACGTTTCCTTGAGATGTGTGACCATCTCAACAGCCGACAATATTCCCGTGTTCAACTCTTTGAACTATCATGGCTAGCATCAGGCAAGCAACGTCCACAGAGTCATTGAAGTGCTTCTCCTAAGCAGTTCTTTGAGCTCTTGGAGCGTCCTTGGCATGCTCTTCAGGGGAGGGATTTCTAGGACACAAAGTTTCCTTCGTTGGGTGAGAACAATTCTCAAATTACAAAACCAGTCAAGGAAGTCTGCAGCTTCCTTCGTTGGGTGAGAACAATTCTCAAATTACGATACCAGTTAAGGAATTTTGTCCAAGACAATTTATCCTTCTCAAGGATAGGTCGCAGTGATAACGTTGAACTATTGTTTGCCATTGATTCTACAACTAAAATATGAAAAGTTTAACTAGAAAGAAAATATATATCCACCATTTTATAAAACCCAGTAAAATTTATTATTAGTGGCTAAGACCATATTTCACCAAAGTTTATCGTCGCGTAGGCGATCATGACCCCTTTGGTTATTTAGGTAGGTAACTCCTTACCAATCACATCTCTATGTGACTCTTAGATCCTTATGGGACTGTATCATCATATGATACTTATTATGACATGTTTATCCCATCTAATGCCTTGAGGTCCAAAACCGTTTTGATAACCCCATTAAGTCACACGATAAAACATGTGAATGGATAGGTTCAAAACAATGAGGCCGAAGCCCAACCCCATATCGTTGAGGCCCAACTGACATACGTGTCGCGTATGCGATCACCGCATTCAAAGAACCAAGATTTCAATGGGCGTCGTGTTGAAACTCCCATTCACCCGTGTCTCCTCAAGGTCAAGGCAGATACGTGTTGCGTAGGCGATCACCGCTCCACGATGAACAAGATTTTGACAGCGCGTTTTACCGACGACATTAAAACTTAAGATTTTCTAAAAGGGTTTGATTTTATTTAAAAAAAAGTTATGTTTTATAGTTTAATTTTAAAACTCCTTTTAAAGTTAAACGAGTCATGCCACATGTTTATTTCCTCATGTATCACATACATATAAACATGCGCACAGATCTTGCATCCTATGCAAAATCCCACGCTTGTATCGTATACGTGGTTGTAGCGTAAAATTTAAAAGTAGCATGTTAAAATTTCGCACCCTAAGCATACATCTAGCGCATCACATACAAATTAAATGTAAAACATATACCGTGTTTAGATATGGCCCATCTACCCTATAATTCTCCCAAGCCAATGAGAGAATTTTTCTAAAAAAAAATAAAATTACAAGAGAATAAACCCCAGTTACATTGAGGTATAAACTGAAAGTAAAATTACAATAGAGTGGAGGGAGACGACACGCAGGCCGTATTTACCAAAATAAACCTTCTAGAGCCATATCCAACACCACACAATTCAAATATGAACAATTCATACAATTATGTCAAACACGGCATACAACACATATTAAAAACCATTTTTAAAATTGTGTTCAATTTAGGGTCTGTGCAATTTTAACATGCCTTTCTTGAAATTAGGCCTATTATCAATAATTATAAAATTCAAGAATCACATTCAAGAATTTAAATTATTGACCCAAAAAATTTTAAAATTCATAATTTTAATAAATTTTCAGCCATCTCTATAATATTATAATTAAAACACTTTTAATTATAATTATATAGGGATTTTCGATTTTGGCATTAAAGTTCAAGAAAATTTTTCCAATCGATCTTATCGATTCCATATGTATCATATACATATAATTTGCACCTTATTCCGTAGATTAAGTTTTTAAGAAAAACGTTCGGTAGATTTCTTTGTAAAACCAAAACTGTGATTGAAAGCGGTAAACACACATATCATACATCATATGTACACAAAAACAGTCTTAAATCCTAGAACTAGCATGGCTCTGATACCACTGTTGGGAATTCTAGGCGCCTAACGCAGCGGAAGCAAATATAATAAAATTAAAATTTAAACGCGCCAAGTCCTAAAATTCCCGAACGGATCCGCTAGCAGAATTTAAAACCTGTTAAGATAGTGGTATACCTCACGAGTTCCAATCGGTTGGTTGTACAAAGCGTGTGCTAGGAGTCCACTCACAGCGTTCTCCCTCTGCCGGTGATCCACACGAACAGTTTGTCGGGCACCAAGGTGCTAGCCTTATGTTCTTTTCACCAAAAGAACAAGGGACCAATCTACAATACTTTTGAACTCAAGAACTCCTTCTTGAATCAAAAGGGAAAGATGGCGCAAAGAAGAAAACCCCACAAGAACTCCTTCTTGTTTTTCCTTCTTTCACAAACCCTAATTTTTGGTGGTGCAAATCGAGTTCCCTAACTCCTTAGGCAAAGTCGATTTTTCCTCTCCTCAACTCTTGGGAGCCAAAAAATTTCTCTCTCAAAAGAGCTAGGGCTTGAAGGTGGCGATTTTGCTCTCTTCTCTCTCTACAAGGAGGAAGACCAAAATCAAAAATGAATTCTCACACACCCTTAGGCGCCTAGCCTCTAGGGTTTATAATTATATTTAGAGCATTATTATAATTCTAAATTATAATAATATGACTTCATGAATTGAATTTCAAATTATAATTACCATAATATTTAATTTAAATTCAAATCGTAATCTTAGTGAATCAGATGGAAGATCAAATCTTCCCTTGGGACCCACCTAAGAAGGCGCCATATGCCTCTAAATTTCCTTTGGAATTTTATAAATCAAAATCATTCCTAACAATTAGGAAGTCATGATTTTCCAAAGATCCTGAGTTAAGATATTCCCTAATATCTATGATTCAAATCTTTTGATATCTATATCAAATCTTTTGAATTCAAACTCATGATTTAAATTAATAAAACAATTTTATTAATCTAAATGCCACAAATGAGGCGCCACCCTCATGCTCTAATATTAGGGAATTTTATAAATCAATAATCTCCTAACTTTTAGGAATCTTATCTGATTTATTATTTCCTAATATTATAATTGTAAATAATTAATCCCTATTAACTATTTAACAATTATTATATTTAAACTTGTCCCACAAATTTAAATATTTCACAACTGTAGATTAATTAAGACAAGACTTAATGTCCCAGACATTTTGCCATGTCTTAAATTATGTCACCGGAGTGACCCATGAATTAACCCTAATTCGTGTCCCTATAAGCGATGTCCTGATCCTGCTCATGTGTGACCCAGCAGGCCTCACGTGAAGTTGGCAGCAGGCCATCTCTATGACCTACAAGTCGAGAGCGGACTCTAGCAAGCCATCACGACTACCCAAAACACGTGAGTTATCGTTTTTACCAAAACCGACTTAACCTTAGTACTTCCTTGCCATAGACCCTATTGTCACACGATATCTTGGTCATGGATTAGGCACAGGAAAGTCATCCATAATCCAAACCACAACTATCTCGATCTTCTTGAGTAAGTCCCATTTCTCAGCGTGGCCACGCATTTTCTTGGACAGACCTATCGAGGGCGCCAGTTAGATATCTCTCATTTAATGAGGGACAAAATCCCATCTTGGCCAGTCCACTTTCCTCAGCACGACAATCAACCAAACCCGCACCTAGCCCTTATGGCTACCCTGCTACGGGCAACGTTAGACTAGGCCAAAGTCTGACAACTGCAACGCCGGAATAATGATGACCTCAGGTCTAAGGCGTCGTGACAGGCGTACAGGAGAGGCAAGCTGATGACTAAACCCATGTAGGACTCTCCGGGTCAGTCCAGCAACTCGTAACCCCTTACGTAATTGCACCATGACTCTCTTAAAGCATCTAGTGCATGTATCTCCATACACCGAGGTCATGTTGGTCTTGGTTCATTTCAAGTTCCCACTTGAATGAGCGACCAGGGACAGTTTAGACTAATTATTACATAATTAATCAGGGACTGTTATCATAGTAAACATGCTAATAATATGATAACCATTAATTTATCTCCATAAATTAATCAATATGTTCAAAACATATTTATAAAATGATTGGCCCTAGGGCACAATCTCCAACAGGCTCAACCCCGCCAAATGCGCATTCGGGGTTGGCGGAGGAAAATTCTTAGGCTTCATGATCTCCCAACGCGAGATAGAGGCTAACTCAGATCAGTGCAAGGCCATACTAGACATGACCCCGCCCAAAACCCTGAAGGAAGTACAACGCCTCAACGGGCGCATATCTGCATTGCATCGCTTCCTGGCCAGATCGGGCGACCGCTGCCTCCCCTTCTTCAAAACCTTGAAAGGAGGGAAAAACATCACTTGGACTGCCGAATGTGAAAGAGCTTTCCAGGATTTGAAAGTATATCTCAGCAAGCCACCTGTGCTTACCACCCTGCTCCCGGGAAAACTAATCTATGTCTACCTCGCCGCTATGGATGTGGCGGTCAGCTCTGTTCTCATCGTTGAAGACAAAAATGAACAAAAGCCCATCTACTTCTCCAGCAAAGTACTCACGGGCGCCAAAACCCGTTATCACTTGCTAGAAAAACTGGTGTACGCTCTGCTTGTTTCCACAAGGAAGTTACGACCATACTACCAGCAGTATGAAATAGTGGCCCACACCGACCGCCCCATGCTTCAGATCATCCATCGACCCGATATCGCCGGACGCCTTGTTAATTGGTCGATTGAGCTCTCTGAATCCGGCTTCATCTTTGAACCTCGGCGCGCGATTAAGGGTCAGGCTCTGGCTGACTTCATCGCAGAAATGACGCCCGCCAACCCGGCTTCCCTCACATGGAACCTCTACATAGATGGGGCATCCTCCGCCAAACTACGAGGCGCAGGCGTCATAGTCGAGTCACCCGATGGATATACCATCAAACAGGTGATTGAGATAAAATTCGCAACCACCAACAATCAAGCCGAGTACGAAGCACTCATCGTCGCCCTGGAACTCGCAGTAGGAATGGGCGCCCAAGACATCCACGTCTACAGTGAATCAAAACTTTTTGTGGGGCACATGAAAGAGGAATTCGAGGTCAAGGAACCCACCATAATGAGGTATGTGGAGACGGCCCGATACATTTTCCGCCATCATATCAAGACGGCCCAGTTCATACACATTCTGCGATCTAAAAATACTAGAGCAGACGCCTTGGCAAAGCTCACCTCCAAACTAGACGCTAGAGGCCGTTCCTCCCTCATTCGGACAATGATTGAAGGCCCGTCCATCGAGGGTCCGATGATCCTCGCCATCGAAGATATTGAAGATTGGCGCACTCCCATCAGTGCGTATTTTCGGGACGAATCTCTCCCACCTGACAGAAACGAAGCCAGAAGGTTGTGCGCCGAGCATCCCACTACTTCCTATGGGGGAACGATCTTTATCACCGAGGTCATTCCATGCCTTGGTTAAGGTGTGTAGGCCCTACAGACGCCCAACGCGTCCTTGAAGAACTTCACGAAGGACTTTGCGGTTCACACTAGGGCGTCCCTGCTTTAAAGCGTAAAGTCCTTATCTCAGGTTATTACTGGCCCTCCATCATATGAGACGCCACGAACCTCGTTAAAACTTACAAGAAGTGCCAGGAACACGCCAACCACATTCTTGTCCCAGGAGAGGACATGTGCCCAATGATGTCCCCATGGCCCTTCGACGTTTGGGGCATTGACATCCTAGGACCTTTCCCGACCGCCACAGGACAATGAAAATTCCTTATCGTCGCGATCGATCTCTTTACAAAGTGGATTGAAGCGGGACTCGTTAAGTCCATCAACTTTGCTCAGATGAAGACATTCGTCTTGCAAAACATACTGTCACGTTTTGGCGTGCCCCAGCGCCTCATCATTGACAACGGCCGCTAATGCGACACCCGTCGTAAGGTGTCAACGGATCAAAATTAATTATACTCGAGCTTCGCAAGTATAACTATATTTATTAAAACATAGTATAGATGCTAACTCAAGGTCGGATCTCTCGCGAAACTCAATGTGATGAGGCTAAGAGAATTGTGACGAAGGTTGTAACTTCTATTTTTGAGGGTTGTCACGATTTAATAAGATAATAAGAGTCAAAATAATACTTGAGAGAAAACCATAGAGATGGAGTATCATAGTTCGTTCATCATAGAGATTAGATGAGGAATATGCATTTACTTAACCAAGTTAAACATTGTATTTAAACAATAAACACAATCAATCAAACAATGGTGAGAACACAAGATTAGGATAGGTAACTCAACCAAAACTAGATTATGAGCAATTTGCCAAAGCTCTTCGGGGCAATCTATATTATTGCCACATCAGAACAATAAACAAACATACATATATATTAATAACAATCCTAATTATGCTTATGAGATATATAGAACACTCTTTAGTAAACCCTAAAGAGCAACTTCATTAATCGTGAGAGAGACAAACTCCAAGAATGTCAAGGTCTCATTACTTCAACAAAGCATTGATCTATGACTCATATATATAAACAACTTCAACAATTACCTTTGAAGGAGTTGATCATACCTCATAAATGAAACATCAACATCTGGACTCTACAACGAAACATAGTGAACTCAAGTCACATCCTTGAGGCATTCCTCAAGTATCTACCTATTAAGTTACTCATGCTCTAGGCAGAGAACTATTCTAAACTAAAGAGAGAATTGGAGCGAGTAAATTAGTGCGACTAAATTGGTGCTTTGAGCGTGGAATGACGATCTCTATTTATAGTCCTGAGTAGTATGCTTGGTCCGCAAGTCAAGGGAAGAAAATCGCGCTTGGGCCGTTGCTTGCACCAGCGGCCCAATACGGAAGCACAGCGAAATATCTGCGATATTTCGATTATATCTTCGTATCTTGAATCGTAGCCGTCCAAAATATACTCTACTGCTTCAGATTAATCTGCGCCGCTAGATTTCCAACTTGGATCGTTGGCTCAAGGTGACGGCGCAACATCAAATTGCGCTGAAGCTTACTTGCTGACGTCATATTCCTATTAGATACTTGCGCCGTGGGAATTACCTGGCTTGCGCCGGCGGCTCAACCAACGGCACAAGAATATCTTGTGCTCAACGTGATCTTCTGGAACATTCTGATATTTCCCTATTGGTTTGGCCCTGTTTGGATATTTGAAACACTGAATAAACCATTAAGTAGCACCTATTTATAATGTACAATAAATAAATGCTAATTAACCTATTTTATGAAGTACTAACAACTTAAACGCTTTGAAAAAAAGATCATTTTCTCGGGCAAGAACACCTTGTTTTGGCATGATAACTGGTTGCCTTGTGGCCCTATTAGATCGCATATCCAAGGTCCCTTATCTCTCCAAGATGATTCCATTTCTGTTTTCTCTGCTATGAATAGGGACGGTTGGAATACAAACGAACTCTCTCTTTCAATCCCTCCATCTATCCTCCTCCTCATTAATTCGGTCCCTCGGAACTATCACTCATCTTCTGAGGACCTGACCAGCTGGTCTTGCTGTGACAAAAATGCCTTTGATCTCAAAAAGGTCTATCAAACCATCTCCAACAACCATCAAAACTCTGTCAACCTCTCTTGGATTTGGAGACTTAATTGTCACACCCGGTTAAAATTTTTTATGTGGAAGCTGGCAAATAATGGTCTTCCTGTTACTGATATCCTCTCTAACAGAGGTGTCATGATTCCTAATTATTGTCCCTTATGTGGGTCTCCTAAAGAATCTATCACACATCTGTTCAAAGATTGCCAAGCAGGAATTCTCCTAAGACATCTTGCATCTCCCCTCCTCTCCAACAATAATCCAAACTCAGACTTCTTAAATTGGATTAAATTTTTTGCTACTTCTAAGGATCCGTCTTATCTTCAAATTCCATTGGGAACCCTTTTCATATACCTTCTCTGGCACCTATGGATTGCTAGAAACAAAAAGGTTTTTCAAATGTGGCCTTTCTCCCCTCATTCTACTCTCTCTTTTGCAAAAATGATGGCTGCTGAATTCTTCTATCTAGCTGCTCCCTCTTCTCAGCCTACCCAACACTCTAATGTTCTTATTAAATGGATGCCCCCACCTCCACACTTTCTTAAGTTAAACACTGATGGTGCTCATGATCAAAACTCCAAACTTATTGCAGCTGGGGGTATTATCCGTGATGAGTTTGGTAACTGGATTTGTGGTTTTTCCAAGTTTATAGGGTCTGGAAATGCTTTGCTTGCTGAACTTTGGGGTTTACATCTTGGTTTAAATCTTTGTATTGAGAAAGGCTTGCATAATATCCTTGTTGAATCTGATTGTAAAATGGCAGTGAGCCTTATTTTGAGTCCCAACATTGATAAATCCCATTATTTGTACCCCTTGATTGAATCTTGCAGGTCCGCCCTCGCTGCGTTGCGTTCTGAGTTGACACATATCTTTCGGGAGGGCAATTTTTGTGCAGATATGTTGGCCAAGAAAGCCTTAGCAGAGCAATCTGGTCATGCTATTTTGGAATCCATTCCGTCCTACCTTGTGCTGCTTTTTGGTTATGACCGTGCTGGAGGATCTGCTACTCGAAGGATAGGAATAGGATAGTTTGTTGTTTGTCTTTGTTTTCTGCTGCGGCCCTCTCTTGTTTCTGTTTAGGTGATTTATGCTGTCTGTGTTGTTCTAGTTCTGGTTTGTTTGTTTCTTTGGTTTGTATTTGGACTATTTCTGGTTTAATGCAATCTCTGTTTAAGANTGCTCAATGTTTTAAATTGGTCCATCAATTATTTTTCGTTCTATATTGGTCCCTCAGTTTTTCAAAACTTGACACAGTTGGTCCTTCAAACGTTTTTCATCCATTTTTTCGTTAAAAAAAAAGATAAAATTGATTTTTAATCCCTAAAAAGTTTGAATTTTTGCATTAAGGACTTTTTTGTCTATAATAGAACCAAAATATAAGAGAACAGATAACTGGGGGTTTTAGTTTATTTCACACAAAAAAAAACCCCCCTCTCTCTCTCTCTTCTTCGTTTTCACAGCTTCCTCTCTTCTTCGTCGAATTTGGGCATCTGATATCGAAAAATGAAAACAGAACAGAGTTCGCTGAAAAATGTTCAGAGAGAGAGATATTGTCTTTTTTGTGTGAAATAAACTAAAACCTCCGGTTATTTCTTCCTTTTTATATTTTGGTTCTATTATAGAAAAAATGTTCTTAATGTAAAAATTCAAACTTTTATAGTTAAAAATCAATTTTGTCTTTTTTTTTTAACAAAAAATGGATATAAACGTTTGAGGGACCAACTGTGCCAAGTTTTGAAAAACTAATGGACCAATATGAAACGAAAAATAACTAAGAGGCCAATTTGGAACATTGAGCGTAACTAAGAGACCAAAATAGGACTTACGCCAATCCAATTTACCAAAACTAAGAAGAAACACCGGAAATAAGGTGCTCTAAAAATATACTGTTAAAAAAAAAAAGAGAAAATCTACCTTTTGGTCCCTCAATTGTTACTGAGTCAACGATTTGGTCCCTGAATTGTCGGAAACTACAACTCAGTCCCTCAATTTTATACTTCTGTCTACGTTTTGGTCCCTCAGTTGTTAACAGTCAGTTAGTCTGATGATGTGGCTGTTAAGTGATGACGTATATAGTGAGTTGCTTCCAAATCATCTGTCCTAGTCATATTTCATAAGCTAAAATTCTATTTTAGTCCCTCAAGTTTACTCAAAGTTCTATTTTAATCCCTCAAATTTTCACTAATGATTCATCATTACAATCAAATCTTCTCTAATAATTAACACATTTCTTCTTGTTCTTCACATCATAAATTTTCTTTGTTGATTAATAATCTAAATTTTCCTTCCATTTATATTCTCCTCTCTCTCTCTCTCAAAACTCCAATTATACATCTCCTTTCTCTCCCAGATTTCAAACTTGGATTCCAAAACTCCCCTCACTCTCTCATTCCACATCCTCCCTGCCTTTCCTTACTCATCCTCCATTCCCATTCTCTCTCTTCTTCTTCCTCTTTCTCTTACTCCCCCGAATGTAAATCCATCGCCGAAGACGGCGGCGTCGGAGACTTTGTCTGCTCTGACGAAGCCGTCCATATCGCCATGACCCTCGCCATGGCCGCCATACTTTCCGTCCTCCAACACTCATCCTGCCCAGAAAACATCTTCAAATCCCTCCCGTATCTCCGATTTCAGCTCATAAATTACAAGCAACTCTCTTGTCGTAGAATGTATATCATAAATTTTCTTTGTTGATCAATAGTCTAGACTTCCAGCAAAACGCCGAGAAGGGAGTGGAATCGGCCCAGTTCGCCGAGTTGATGATGTCGTCGGGACTCGTGTGCAACGAGTTGATGAGTTGGCTGGCGTTTCACAGTGTGTATGATTTCAGGTACCGTCGAATAGGGTAGAGGAATTGTTGGGATTGGGAATGTGGAGGGAGTTTTTTTGGACCCAAATGTCATAAAGATTCTTTCCAAAACCATGGCGCAGCAAAGAGTGATGTGAAGAACAAGAAGAAATCAAGAAAGGCGTCAATTAGTAGAGAAGAAGATTTGATTGTAACCATGAATCATCCGTGAAAATTTGAGGGATTAAAATAGAACTTTGAGTAAACTTGAGCGACTAAAATAGAATTTTGGCTTATAAAATATGACTAGGACAGATGATTTGGAAGCCAACTCACTATATGATGAACCTGGTTCTGGCCGGGGGTCATTACCTGGTTCGGTGAGGCAACTCTGGGTCGGAAGTCGCCTGCAAGTCAATGAACGCACAGGGGTGGCCCTGCGATTCACTTCCGATGCTTAAGTTAGTAAGGGATATGAGCTCGATAATCTCAATTGACTGAGTAGAGAGCGTACCTTTTTCCAGTGTGAAGGGTTAATCCTTTTATACTGGCTGAGGGCAATCAGTTGTGATCTTGCCATAAATGCCTGGATGCTTGATTGTGATCCTGGCCGATCTGATTGTGATCCTTTGCTCCTACGTAATTTCCTTTCCTGTGAAAGGTGCCTTGATGGCCAAGGCGTTATCAAGGGGAAGGATCCTAGAGTGATCTGCCTTGATTGACAGAGGATCTTGGCCGATCCTTAATTGGCTCTTCACTGATTCAGGGAATATTTCCGTATTTGTTGACGCGTGGGCGCCCACACCCCTCATGATTGTGGGCGTCCACACCTGATGGTGAGGTATAGGGCGTTCATGCCCAAGTGATCCACCTGGTGGGCTTGTAGTCTGTTGGATCGAGGGCACGCTCTGTGATTTGGGCCTGCTGATTATTGGGCCTATTATCACTATACACGTCATCACTTAAGGGCCACATCATCAGACTAACTGACTGTTAACAACTGAGGGACTAAAACGTAGACGAAAGTATAAAATTGAGGGACTGAGTTGTAGTTTCCCACAATTCAGGGACCAAATTGTTGATTCAGTAAAGGGACCAAAAAGTAGGTTTTCTCAAAAAAAAAAAAAAAAANAAAAAAAAAAAAAAAAAAAAAAAAAAAAGTGCTGTAAAATTATTAAACTTCGCCGTTAAACTTCGGTTTTCTTCATCCTTTGATTTTTCGACTCGAAGAAAGAAACTCAACCTGCGTTTCAATTCAAAGACGGAAGCGGGATTTCAGAGACTGTAATACTACGTGTGTGAGTTCAAATTGAAGCTTCTGACTTCGTTTGGGTGAGTTTCTCGTTGCCCTTCATGCTTAAATTTCTCATCGCAAGATTATCTTCGTCACTGCCCTGTAGTAGGAGTCTCCAATTAGGTTTCCTCCATAACAATGATTTCCACATCAGTTTCAATTCGTTTTCTTCAGTTGTGAAATCACCTCCATCAAATCCTCCAAAGCTAAAGCTAGAAGGAAATGAATCCTTCACTGTTTCTTACCTGATAAACTCATGCGGCTTGTCCGCCAATGTAGCAATTGATGTTTCCAAAAAGATTAAATTGAAAGACCCTGTGAATCCCGACTCGGTACTTAATCTTTTTAGAAGCTACGGATTCTCCGAAACCCATATATCTAAAATAGTTGAAACTTTCCCTACGGTGCTTCTGGCAAAGCCTGAGAAGACCCTTTTGCCCAAGCTGAAGTTTTTCCAGTCTATCGGGCTTTCAAGACCTGAATTCCAATTTCTCATCGTTTCTAGCACTCACAGTCTCCTAGGAACAAGCTTAAAGAAACGTACGATTCCATTTTATGAGGCCCTTAAGAGTGTAGTTGATGATGATAAGAAAGTGAAAAAAGCTTTCAAACGGTGGGTCTTTTCCCGTGCGAATGTAGCGGATTTAGTTCCCAACATAGAGGTTTTGAAACAACATGGAGTGCCTCAGTCTTCTATCTCTCAAATGTTACTTCAATTTCCTAGAGCGTTTCAAAAGCATGCAAAATTTGTTGAAGACCTCAAGTTTGCTAAAGAAATAGGAATTCCACCTATTAAGCGTACTTTCATCCAAGCACTTTATGTGTCATCAGTATTGACGAAATCAACATGGGAGTCAAAGCTGGATATCTTTGAGAGATGTGGCTGGTCCAGGGATGTCACTCTTTCAGTCATCAGGAAGTATCCAATATGCATGGCACTTTCAGAGGAGAATATCACAAGCAAAATGAAGTTTTTGTTGGATGAAATAGGTTTATCATTGAAAGATATAGCTAAAAACCCATCTTTTCTTGGCTATAGCATGAAGCGAAGACTTCTTCCCAGATGGTCAGTTTTTAAAATTTTGAAAATGAAGGGTTTGATTACCGACGGTAAGTCCTTCTGTTCCATTGCCAGGATGAGTGAAAAGATGTTTCTGGAGCAATTTGTCTCAAGATTTCAGAAAGATGCTCCAGAGCTCTTGAACATATATAAAGATCATGTAAGATCTCTACCCGAAGCTCAGTCCTAGATAGTTTCTTGGTAGAGATGATCGTGGTTCGTGAGTTTATGTCTCCCTGCTTTATTATTATTATTAATAATCTTTCAGCTTCAAACTCTAATCTGATGGGATATTGAGACTCTTTCTTTATTATGGTTTTTCAATTTGAACTATTGATTTGTAGGAATATCATGTGAATGATACCATTACCAATCAATTTTGTTTATATAATGCAAGAGGCAAGAGTAATCCTTGTAGTTAAATATGTCATGTGATACTATATGTTACTGGTATCCCCATTGAATTCTGAGAAATTTTGTTGCAGTGAAAGAGGATACATGCACAAGCTAAATTTCCTATATAATTAACCCACGCATCTTGAGTTTCATCTTTGCTAACTGAAGATTATCACAGAGAAGTCTACAAATGGGACTTGGGTGCTGTAGTGTCATTAAACTAGTGTAAATGATTTGGTTCGTTAAGTTTGTTAGGACTTTGTTGAGGATAAAAGGTTGCAGAGACAAAGTCTAACTTACTGCTAAGTTTTATGTCTGTGCATGTATGTATATATTTATATTAGGCTAAAGTATAATTTTACTGCTAAGTTTTATGTCTGTGTGTATGTATGTATATATTTATATTGGGCTAAAATATAATTTTGATCCCTTATCTTTGAAGCTGTATTCTCTTAATTTAAGCAACCTTGGCGTTCTCTGAAATTGGGCTAATATGGACCTTTGAATTGATTTGGCTGCTGTTGTGTTGCCACCTTGAGAAACTGTGTATATGAAGCGTTTTTTTGTTTTTCTTTTCTCTTTTTGTTTCCTCCATCTGGCATCAGCTAAAGTTAGTTTTTAATTTTGGTAAAGTTGGTAAAGTTCTAATATAATAATATATTTGACCTTACATTGTTGCGTTGGTACCTCACTTTTTTTCATATTTATTTCCATTTAATAATATTATATTAAAACTTTACAAACTTCATCTCAAACTAACTTTAGGTTATCCAATTTCTTAAGCTGCAACTTTCCACTCTGTTTCTGTCATTTTTCCCCTTTTGCCATTGCTCATCTCTGTCCTTGGTGGTTTTCTATCGGTTTTATACTGGATATATAATACTTGACGTATGTTTTCACTATTTCTTCATTATATATATATAAACGAAATTTGGTGATTGATGAGCAATGTTCACCCGACGCTGTGGCTTGCTCAATATACACACACAGATTTCAACCTTGTATCATAATAGAATGAATCTATATAAATCCAGGCTTTCAAATGTGAATCTAATAACTGATAACCCCACAATTACAATTTACATTGAAGATTTGAAAAACAGTATTAACCTTGAATACTAATACGAAATCCTTTGGTTCTATCTTGAGTTCTGATACAAAATCCTATGTTTCTAACTTCAATAATTGTACAAAACTCATATAATTCATATAATTCATGTCTCCAATCCTTTTGCACCCTTATGTGTTCCATCTTTATGTTTGATCTTTCTATATCTCCTTTCTTTGTAGCCATATCAGGTCTTTTTTGGAATGTTTTGCTACCCCATCACATTCATTAACCATTTCTGCAGTAGCAAAGTTAATGAAAACTGCACCTTTCACAGTTGTATGAAATGTAGATTTGGGACTAAAAGTGAAAATTCCTCCAAGTAAATCTCAAACTTGGAATATTTTGGGCTATTTTGGACCTGATGATGCCACATTGTTCATTTTATCTTATGTGTTCTAGATATACATTGTTGTTATCATCCATTTTCATTATATATCAAAATGGGAAGAAAGATTGAATATAAAGAAAAAAGGAAACTTAATTTACAGGGGAGAATTTTGTCTCCTAATCTCATGAATAAGGAAGCTTAGTTTACGGGGTAGTTTCCTACCTAACCAACAAGAAGCTCAATGACGAAATTTCAAGGACCATATTGCATGTAGCATGATGTTTTTGTCATTATTGAAAAGAAAGAGAATAATACATACCAAAATGTGATTCAGGATGACGACTTACATGTGCCAACCAGTCCAATTAATAACGAGCTACGGCAAATAAGATCCAACAAGTCATCCAAAGTTTAATGAAGCAAGTTCATTAAGAGAAAACCCAAAAGGAAGCTCACTTTAGTTATTTAATTAGTTTATTTTTGGATAAGATGAACCGATACATATACTAATAGTGATAAAACCAACTATTGCCCTACCTGTTCCATCCCTATACTAGAGGCAAGGGGGTGTAAGATCCATGGAAATCTCAATTTAAACCATTTTACATGCTAGTGTGATCTTTTTGCTCCCTTATCTGTTTTTTTTTTTTTTTTTTTTTTTAATGTTGTAGGAAAGTAAGCTTTCTAAGGAATCTCAAAAATGTATAAACATTTTTGAAAGTTTTTAAATAACTAATTCATCCCTGTTAGTTGATTTTTAATTGAGTAACCTAGCATTTTAGTCCCTGAATTATGCAGGCAGTGGCAGTTGGGTCCCTGAATTTACAAAATGGTATAACCCAGTCCTGAATTATGCAACTGTTAGGTAAATTGATCCCTCCGTCACCCAACTGTCACAAAGAAGCTGAGGTGGCACGTTTTTTTGCTGAGGTGGAACGTTAATTGCTGGCATGACATGTTAACTGTCATGTCAGCTGGCGTGGCATGTTAACTGCCACGTCAGCACCGATTAAACTGAAAAAAAAAATTGTCACATTTGTAATTAACGCCACCTCAGCATAAGAATTAAAAAAAAAGTCTGAGTTGAGCAATTAGGTCCCTGGCCCATTCTTATCCCATTATTCTCAATTCCTCCTCTTTTTCATCATCTTCATTCATTTTAGTCTCAAATCCTCAAAATCGAATTGTAAAGTGTCTCAAAACTTTTCCAAACATTTTAATTTAGTCTTTAAAAATATTAAAACCCCTAAATCCTAAGGGTATGTTTGGATGGGGGGTGTCAAGGGGTGAATGGAGAGGAGAGGGAGGGACAAAAGGTAAAAAAATTATGTTTGGATGTTTTCTGATGAGAGAGTGGAGTGGATAAGGAGGGACACCAAAGCACCCCTTGACACCTCAAAATCCAATTTTTGCTGGCACCCCAAATTGGGGGGCCAAAGAAGGAGAGGACACTTTATAATTTTTGGAGACAATTATACCCTCATAATTTTATTAATATTACTTATTTTTATAAATCCTAATATTATATTCAGTCGGCCTCCACTTTCAACCCTCATAATTTTTAGGGGCAAAATATTATTTAGTACAAATTTAGGGACCAAATGTATAAAATTATTTCAAATTTAGGGATAAAATATTATTAATTTAGTACAAGTTCAAAAACCAAAAAATATAAAATTAGTTCAAATTCAAGGACCAAATAGTATTATTTTAGTACAAATTCAGAGACCAAAAAGTATAAAATTAGTTCAAATTCAAGGACCAAATTATTATTAGTCATAAGCAATAGTGAATTTTATAAAAGGGTAATATTGAAAATAATAATAATAATTCATTTCATTCCATTCCATTACTAATAACTTACAAACAAGATTGGTGTCCATTTCCTTCCTCACTAAAAACTCTCAAACAATATATCTACTCAATCCATTAATATCCTCTCATCTCCTCTCTATCCTCACTAAAACTCCCAAACATAGCCTAAAACTTAAAACCCTAAACCCCTAAATCCCTAAAACTTAAAAAAAAAAAAATAATCTTCATCTTTATTCAATTTAGTCCTTAAAAATATTAAAAATCACAAAACCCTAATCCTAAACCTTTAAACCCTAAACCCCTAAAACTTGCATTTTTTTTAATCTTGATTCTTCATCTTCCCAATTTAACATAAATCCTTAATTTTTTTTAAAGCCAACATCTTCATCTCCATCACCACCCCCACATGTCGCCATCGTCAACCCCATATGCAACTTCCACGGCGTCACCTGCGAAAGCGGCTCCATCGCCGGAATCGACCTCTTGGATCACCAACTTTCTGGCGTCCTTCCTTTTGACTCCATTTGCAAGCTCGCCTTCGGGTTCAATTCATTGCACAGAAATATTTCTCAGGATTTGAAAAACTGCGTCAAGTTACAATACTTGGATTTGGGAAATAACTTATTCTCTGGTTCGTTTCCTGATATATCCTCTCATACAGAATTGAAGTTTTTGTATTTAAATTAAAGTGGGCTTTTTGGAAAATTTCCATGGAACTCGCTGAAAAGCTTGACGAGTCTTGTGGTGTTAAGCGTTGGAGATAATAATTTCGATCCCACGCCTTTTCCCTCTGAGATTCTCAGCCTCACGAATACTGGATTTGGGCTGAAGATGAAGATGGCTAGGAAGATTGAGGGTCGGTTCGTTTACGCTTATAATAAAATCTGCTCTGATTATAAGTATAATTATTTGTGTATTGGTGTTTGGATGAAAGTTATTTGGTGTGAAATTATTGAAATGGGTATGTAATGATTGTGGTTGGTAGATAGAATGGTAAGAAAATTGATAAATTGTATAGGGGTAGAAATGGAAGAAAAAGTTGGAAAAAGTAAGATGTGATTTGACTAATAATCAAAGTGTGTTTGGATGTGATTGTTGTTTTTAAAAAAAATCAGATTTTGTCACGGTTTGCCTTGATAATCGTGAAAATATGATTATAATCATAGGCAACTTGTGAGGTAATTATTTCGTTTGGTCGACCATTCTATTTTTGCCTCCGAAATGATGGACCAAAAGGACTAAAGTGTAATAATCATGCCTCGACATTCGGTGGACTAACAAAAAATTGGTCCACCGTTTGGCACAAGATGAGAGAGAATGTAAAAAAGCACTCCGGACCCGAAAAAAAATTTCAATGTGGCTCATTTCAGATATTCGGTCGACCATTTTTTGCATCGGTGGACCGAACGTCGGGCCTGATAGCATTCTCAAGTTGAAATTTCGGTCGACCATTTTTTGAATCGGTGGACCGAACGTCGGGCCTAATATCATTCTCAGGTTGATATTCGGTCCACCGTTGACAGAATCGGTCGACCATTTCAGGTAAATTACTATTTTAGCCTTGCGATGTGTGATTGAATGTATTAGAGTATAGGTATATATATTGGGGTATAAGTGTAATTGGGTGTGTTTGATTATAAAAAAATCAAGATTATAATTTGATCAGAAAATAAACGCAAACGAACATGCTTATTACGATTATAATCAAAGCAGATTATAATCAAGATTATAGGTATATAGAGTTTAAAAAAAAATATTGGATTTGGGTTCATGTTGTGTGCTTTTTTTTATTATGGTATAAATCAATTTAGGGTTTAGGGTTTAGAGTTTTAGAGTTTAGGGTTTAGGTTTTTTAATATTTTTTTTATTTCAATTTAGTCCCTGCATATCAATTTAGTCCCTGAAAGATTCTTGGATTAAGGACTAAATTGAAATGTTTGGAAGAGTTTTAAGACACTTTACAATTTTATTTTGATGGTTTGGGACTAAAATGAATGAAAATGATGAAAAAGAGGGGGAAGTTGAGAATAATGGGATAAGAATGGGTCAGGGATTGAAATGCAAGTGAGTTCCTTTTTTTTTTAATTCTTATGCTGATTTGGCGAGAATTACACACGTGGTAGGCCTTTTTTTTTTTTTAATTGGTTAATTGCCTCGTCAGCACTTAACGGCATACGTCAGCCTCCATTCGTGCCAAGTCAACTTTTTTGTAACGCTTGAGTGACGGAAGGACCTATTTGTAGCGAGTTAGCATAATTCAAGGACTGGGATGAACAATTTCTAAAATTCAAGGACCTATCTGTCACCGCCTGCATAATTCAGGGACTAAAATATTAGTTTACTCATTTTTAATTTGACTAACAAATTATGTTGTCTTTATTTGTTTCATTGTTTGTATATGTTGAATAAAATAGAATTTCATATGTTAAAGTTTCATGTCACTTAAATTAGTTTTACATGCATTTTAAAAATTATGTTATTTCATATTAAAAATGAAAAATATATTTATTAAACATTAAGGATATATATTGTATTTTATAAAAAAAATAGATAAAATTATTTATGAACGGTCCATATATCTTTTGACATGAAATTCTTGCCAAAACAAAATCATGCAAACCTTGAAAAAGTCTAAATGAAGCCAAAATCATCTAAGGGGAGATAGCGAAGAAAGCTACCAATTAATTGATAGCTAAATTGTTCTTGCAGTTGCACACAATGTACACACATATAGACACGAGAAAAATCCAACAATAAATTCTAAATATTTGAACATACTGTTGTAAATAAATTTATAGATTTCTTTAGGATTTCTAAAAACCTCCAAATCAATGGCAATTCCATAACCCCTAATTGATGAGAAATAATTCTATGAATAGAATTGATGTATATGCTTTGATATACACTCCTCGGAATAACCCCTCGGAATCACTCCTCGGAGGCCGACGGCGCGGACACCCCCTCGGACCTTTCGGAGGGACTAGTGATATGCGCTCCTCGGAATAGCTCCTCGGGATTAATATCAAGAACAAAAGAGATACCCGGCGAGGAGGCAACCCAAGCAGGTTCCCTCCCACTCAAGCATTTAATGCCAAGATATTGGCATTAAATGCAAAGATCCCTGAAAGCACGTGACAGGACAAGAAGGACACGCAAAAGGACCGAAACGCCCCCTGCGCGCAGACCAAACAATGAAAAGCACTCTTGGCTATCACTGACAACCAGGAGGGAAGGTTGGAAATCCCACCGTACCCTGGCAGTGATAGCTGTCACGTCAAAAAGCAGAAAGCTACACCAACCCCCTTTTTCCTCACACATCCCGAGAACACCCCTAACGTCTCAGGGAGACCTCGTACGAACATGGGACAAAAGGGAGGAGGGATAAAAAGAAAAAGGGGAGCCTTTTCTGAGGTAACGACTCTCTCTCTAAAAAACTCAACTCTCCATTATTCTCTCTCTAACTTAAGCATCGGAGGAGAATCGCAGTGAACTCCCTGTGCATTCTTACCGACGACCTCGAACCACCGGAAACTGCCTCTCAACTGTGAACTCAAGGTTAGATTTACACTAATCCAGCTTTGTAGTTTTCATGCTTAATACTTATAGATGTAGATCGATTACTCTATGTAACCTTATAAATAGAGGATATATGTAATAGTTAAGGTATTCCTAAGTTGTGATGAATAATATACATCTCTTACTACTTTGTCTTGATCTTTCCTCTCTTCTCCTACTTCCTCTTCTACCTTTTATACATAGTTTTATCATACATACAGACTTTTAATTTAAGACGAAATCTCTTGAAATATTCTTTCAGAATTATGTGCCACTATATTTTGACTTTTAGAACACGTGGAGAATTATATATTTTAATTATTTAATAAACTCAATTTATTATAGATAAATAAAGTTATATTATTATACAATAATTAAGCACAAAGTCATTCATATATTTTAGGATAAATTACATAGAAGGTCCTTGTGGATTGGGGTATTCTGAGATCGGGTCCCTATGGTTTAAAAAGTTGCAATTTAGGGACTGAGGTTTGAGCAAACCTCCGTCCCTAAATTGTAACTTTTTAAACCACTGGGACCAATCTTGAAAACTCCAAACCATAGTAATCTTCTATGTAATTTACCCTATATTTTAAGAGTGATAGAGAATATGTTTTATTGTTACTTAGACAAAAAATAAATAAATATGTGCTATTGGACTTGTATAAGCATAAATGAAAAGTTTAAAAACATGATTTTTTTTCAAAACATATATATATATATATGAATTATTTAGTCCATGAAGCCTATTTTTTTATTACTTAAACTGGTGACATGGTTATCAAATGTACATGTGTCACCACTCGCCACTAAATGTCATGTATTGATGTCAAATGTAAAAAAAAAAAATATATATAATGAGTTTCAATCTCAATCAATGTCACTTCTCCAAATTTTTGCAACCACAAAAGGGATTCGAATCCTTTGCATATGCTCTCTACATTTTTTGGGGCTTTCTTAATTTTGGGTACCAATTTTTGTAACTATTAATAGACAGGCTCCCATTTCTTAATTATTCATGAAAATATACTCTTTTTACTGTTCATATGGGATGCATTCCAGCAGACTACGCAGGGCGCACTTGTCAAAAATTATAAGCATACACATAGGGCGCATTCAACAAAAGAGCTCTCAAAAAATTTAATTTTTTAACGCAGGGCGCATTTGTCAGACGAAACAAGTGTTTACTGGAAGAATTTTTTTTTTTAAAAAACGTGAACGCAGGGCGCATTTGTCAGACGAAACAAGTGTTTAGTGGAAGATTTTTTTTTAAAAACGTGAACGCAGGGCGCATTTGTCAGACGCTACAAGTGTTTATTGGAAGATTTTTTTTAAAAAAAAACGTGAACGCAGGGCGCATTTAATAAAAGGATTCTTTAACAATCCATCAAATTAAAATCTTACCGCACATTCAAAAACTAACGGCGCAGATGAGAAATGCTTTCTACTTAAAAAATCCGTCTCTCTCCTTCCAGACTTCTTTTTTCTTCTTCCTCCATTTTCGTCTCGCTTCTTTCTTCTTCCTCCATTTTCCTCTTTTTTCTTCCTCCATTCTCGTCGCCGGAGTTCAAGTAGGAACGAAAACTTTGCAGATCAGTCACTGTAGGATCACACGGTAAGTCTCCCTTTTTTTTCCGTTCGTCTTTTTTCTTCTTTGATCAGATCTCTCCCTCATTATTTTCTCATTTGTTTTATTTTAGAGTGTCCTAATCTTCTCTGTCTCGCCGTCGTCGTTATCACAGTATTATCCGGTAGGTTTGTTCATCCTCCCACTATTATATGCGTTTTGCATTGTTGATTCTGAGTTTTTTCCTAGTTCGAAAATGGTTTCTTAATTCAATCTTTTGTGTTGTTGTTGAACAAAAATGTGATTATAATCTTGGTTGAACTCTTTTCCTAGTTCGAAAATGGCTGCCTCATTGCGCTAAAAGAAAAAACAAAAAGAAAGAGCAAACTAAAAATTTGGTCCTTGAACATTTATAGAGTTAACAATTCAGTCCTTGGAAGAATAAAATATACGATTTAGTTTCTTGAAAAATACGATTTAGTCCCTAAATTGTTAATTTACTCTAAAGAAATTGGTGTTGGTCTTTTTTTTGCTACTGGTTTAGTCCCTAGACTTAATAAATTATTTCTTTTTTTTTTTGCTACTGGTTTAGTTTTTTAAATTTACTCCAAATAAAAAATCAGGCTTCCTAATATCAATCCATGATTTTAGAAAATGGTTGAGATTGTGATTTCATGATTATTGGAACAAATTAGAGTGATTTCATGATTATTGGAACACATAATCTTAGTAAATTAAATGAAAACCCACAAAAATAGGTTGAGATTGTGATTTCATGATTATT
>QANZ01045740.1:14857-46970 GCA_003254925.1 Chamaecrista fasciculata | reverse complement strand
ATATATATATATATATATATATATATATATATATACAAGGAAGTTTAGTGGTAGTAGATGATAACACTCAAACCAAAAAGCAGTGCCTTTTAGCTAGCAATTATCTACATTATTGTCATTTAGCAAAATATGTAAGATTATCATAATCAAGGTTTTCAAAATTAGACCGAACATTAAACCGGGTAAAGTAGGGGTTTAAGGTTCAATGGTCTGACCGGGATTCAACCGAGGTTGGACCGTTAATAATTAAATAAATTTAAAATAATAAAAATATATTAATAAATATTAAAAATATTTAATAAATTTTTTAAATTTAAACTTAATTGAGTAAGAATATAAGAATTAAAAGGATAGATGATTAAATATTGAAGTGAAAACTATCAAATAACTTATTATTTTGAGTCTAAACTTAATAAGAAAAAATCCTTTAAAATAACATCATTTTAATCCCAAAAGGTTAAAAAAAATGAATAAAACAACTCTGAACCGGTTCAACCCAAACTGTCCGATTCAGGGCGCTTTTTCCAGTTTTTGATCTGTTTATTTGGTTCTATACATAGCCGGTTCTCTAGCCAACTCAGACCGGACCATTGTCCGATTCCCGATTCAACCGGTCCGATTTTCACAAGAGTGATCTTAATTGGTCACTTTCACAAACCAAAGAAGCATAAATAAAGACCATTATTCTATTGGTTCATTCATGCATGTTTGGTTTGTGCTTGGAAAAAGAAAACCCCTAAACATTCCTAACCCAATAGAAAAGTTGGATTATTAATAATTGAAGTGGGTGTGTGAAACGAAGAAGAAATTAAAAGCCCTACTTAGCTGCATGCTCTATTAGCTAGGGGGGTTGATTAGGGTTAGGTAGGTTTAATTACGTTCATGGAAGTGGGACCTTTAATTCCATTTTCCTTTAGATGTTTAATTATATATGGATTAAACTGAAAGTCAAACTCTCATCTCATCATCAAATTGAGAAATTTAAGAGGATGCATGGTGATTAATTAATGGGGTCCCGACCTATATTTACCCTAGAAAGATCGCAGAGCATGGGAATATTTTTTTTTGCTTTGGTTGCCAAAAATGATAACTATATATATATATATATATAACATTATTGATGGGAAGTATAATAATAGCATCCAAGTGTTCACTATTATCTTAAGGGTCCTTCTAACATGTGCCGCACATGTTAAGGTTTTTTTTTATTAGAAGTGAGTTTTTAAACATTAAAAATTATCTTTTAAATGAATTTTCGTAAATTTCAAGATATGAAATACTCTACTAACTAATCAGAAGAAATCTTAAAATGTGTCCTAAAAGCACACTTTACATAAATCCTTACCTCAATTGGTCGAACCTTGACATTCACCTCCACTAATGATATGGTAACCTTATTCAAGGTATTTAAATTTGGATTCACCACTTTGATGAAATTGAATTCTAATCCATTTCTTTAAACTGAATCCTTGGTCATAATTATTAGATTTACATGTACGTGTATAGGTCCTATTGAAGGGCATATATGAGGCAATACCCTATTTCAAATAATATATAATAACAATTTCAATGAATTTTTCAAAGATGATTTGGCCACAAACATATGAATTTGAAAGATTGTTTCAATATAAGCAAATAATAAGTCGTCATTGACATTAATTAATCCATTTTCATCAATTTTGACTATATATTATGGGTTTTTTTGTTAGAGCAGAGTATTAATTTTTACTCTACCAAAAAAAACTAGAGAGTATCAACTTTTAATTACCGATCGAATTGTCTCAAGACTTGTATGTTCTTTTTTTGAAACAAATATATAAAATATTTTGTAATGATCGACCACATATTTATATAGATCTCGAAATACAGTTTGATAACAGAGAAATTTAATTCTAGAAAGGAAATATAATTCTATATATATATATATATATATATATATTTCCAGACTGAATTAGGACACCAATATTTTGACAATCATTATGGCTTATTGAAATAGTACATATAGGGCGGGCGAGGCCTAGCTAGCAAGCTCTATCGACCGAGGATTAAGTAAAATCAAAAGATTTTTTTTTTTTTTTAAAGTTTATGAATGTTTATAGATGTACTTACAGATCACATATCAATAAAATTCCCACATAAGCGATGAGAATAAAATTCATGATCTTGTAGATTATAAATAAAATCAAAAGACTCTTTTTAATATAAATTGTACTGGTTTACCAAAATAAATAAATAAATCAAAAGATTTACAAAAAAAAGTAGAGTAAATGAATAATTTGATCCTTGAAAGATAATTGAGTCGACAACTCAGTCTCTAAAACATTGAAATACACAATTTATTCATTGAAAGATTAAAACGGTGTACTCATTTAGTTCTTAAAAGATTAAAACTATATATTATTTAGTTTCTGAAAGATATTAACAAGTATATTTGTCTTAATCTGTCAGCGACTATAAACAATATATTTCAATGACTAGTTATCAATTTAATCTTTTAGGGACTTAATTATTAGTTCATTCACTATAGGTTGATAAAGAATTTTTCTTTTGACCAACAAGTGTTTGGTGTAGTGGTTGGCGAAATGGCGAGCTACACCCTAGGTCAGAGGACCTAGGTTCAATCTCTAGAATCGACATTGTTGGGAGGGCACAATCGTTTTGTCTCTGTTGCCCGAATGAGATAAGTCTTCGTTTAAACCGTTACACGGATAGGCAGGAGAAATTCTAGGGTTTATAGGTTACTTTTTCGTGGGTGCTTGAATTTTGAGGGAGAGAGTAATTAAGTGTAGTATGGAACACGGCAGCACAATGACAGATATATAGATGGGTCCAAAAGTAGGCACCGTCTTTTATTGACATGAAAATATTGATTACAAATTTTAAGAAAAAAAAAGAGAAAGCGAAATTAAGGCTTTTAGGAAGTTTCTTCTAAATTCACAACCTTTGACTAAATCATATACATACATACATCAATATCAATATCTATATATCTATATATATATATATATATATATATTAATATTAATTCCTTCTTCCTTATCCAATTTAAATAATAATATAAATATATAGGCCAAAGTGTCCTTTGGTCCCATAATTTTTTTCATTGCACTTTTGCTCCTATATTTTTGGGCCAGGTTGCGAAATTGGTCTCATATCTTTTGTTCATGTTGTAGAATTGGTCTCATATTTTTTGATCAGATGTAGAATTGATCATATATCTTTGAGTTAAGTGGGATTGACGGTGAAACTTTTTGCAAATATATGAGACTAATTTTGCATCATGACCAAAAGTGATGGGGACCAAATTTGTAACTTTTTGCAAACATATGAGACTAAAAGTGCAACAAGAAAATTTATAAGACCAAATTGAGACCTGAGTAAAAGTTATGGGACCATAGATATACTTTAACCAAATATATATATATATATATATATATATGCGTGTGTCTCTTTGTTCAAAAGGTTATTGATGACTACTTAGGCACAAATAAAAAGCTGCATGCATGTGATATGTCTCTCAAACTTTTTCGCACATGGTTTTTAGTTTAACACGTGAGTAAATCCTATATATATATATATCCTAACAATGCTATCTAAAAATTCCAATTATTTGTAGTTAGTAATTAGTTTTTTTTTCCAGTAAACACAATCAACACTTATTGATATGATGAAGACTAGTAATATATCTATATATATATATATGTGTGTGTACTGCGCATGCGTGTTAATTAATTATTAGTTTTTTTTTTTTCTATTTCAGGTTTTCACCTATCTTTTTTCCCTTTTACTTACAGTATATATATACATAAGATTATTTTTTCTTTTCAATTACGTATGAAGAATGAAGCTGCAAATCGCAATAGTCATCAAGATTAATAGTTTCTGAAATAAATTATAATTATAGTTTAGTCAATTTTAAGCACGCAATCAATATCACATACTTAATCACACACACATATATATATATATATATATATAAACTTCTGCTTTACGTTAGAGCAGATTTTTGAATGCACTCATTTTCAATTCAAAGCAATGAAATATCACTTTTAATTTTTAAGGATATATATATATATATATATGCATTATATTATTCTGTTCGCACGTAATTATAAAGCAGCTAGCCTAGCTATACGCCTACAATAATTGGAATGTTCAAGATGAGACCAACGAAAAAGAAAGACAAATTAAAGATATATTTGAGAATATATGAAAAGTGTGTTTTTATAACAATCTCTCTCTCACACAAATTTCTCAAAAAAGTCATAGGCCTTAGACTTTTTTTGGGAAACATTCTCTCTGTGGTAGCTAGTTGTTGCTTGCTTGCATTCATATTAAGTCCTAAAGATTTTTGCCAAAAAAAAATATTAATTAAGACCTAAAAAAGATCTCATCACACTCCTATTTATATATACATATGACTGTGGTTTTGGGAGTTTTTCTAGCTGCTGCTCATTCATGCACCAAGTGAAGAAAATCTCTACTAGAGACAACGATGACGACGACGAAGAATTCTCCAAGAACCGGCGTCCGGCAGTACCACAAATCGGAGCTTCCCCGGCTCCGGTGGACACCAGAACTCCATGATCACTTTGTTGAAGCTGTTGAAGGTCTCGGTGGGAAAAACAGTGAGTTAATTAATTGTTAACCAATTTAATTAATTATATTCCCTTTGATATATGATATTATAAAATTAGGTTTTGCAAAGTACTACTAACTAATTAATTAATTAATCAGTGTAGGATGCCAATTTCCAAAGAGGGGATTTATATATATATATATATATATATGCCTTGTTGATATTTATATATTGATCAATTTACTTTGGTTTTCTCAGCCTCTTCAACTTTTTAATTTTGCCTTGCGAATTCATTATTAATTAATGGCAATTCTTTTTTCATCCTTAATTTGCTTTGGATTTCACTAATTTAGATTGTCAAATGAAGGTATAACTGTTGGAGTTTAATTATATATTCTCCTTCACTGCCTTCTAGATCCCTCTTTCTATATTTAATTTGTTCACTACTCTTCAGGCATGAAGAAGAGATGAGGGGCAAATTAAAGAAAAGATCAAAAGCTCAAGTTAATCCGGAGTGTATGATTAGATTTCAAATTGATCCAAAATATTTCATTTGTTTCAATTTGTATCTTATATATTTTTATAATTTCTTAAATTAGTTTCAAATTATTGAATGTAGTCATATTTCTCTCGTTTCAAATTCAAATGAGACGAGTTTAGAATTACAGGTTTTCGTTGATGAGTCTCTCCTTTATAAAGTTGGGACAGTCAACAAACGAGATCAAATCAAATTTTGAAAGTGGCCGCTTGTTTCATGGTGAAACAAACAAAGTTAGTTATATTTCTCTTATTTCAAGTCAAAATACAACGAGTTCGAAACTATGTATTAACTCTTGAAGAGTTATTTCTCTGTCAAGTCAAAACTGTCAGCAAATAAGGTCAAATCGCATCTTGAAAGTAATTTTGGGACTTTACTTCTAGGATTTTTTACTTTAGTCCCAAACTTGCTCTCGAGAGACAAGATTTGAGCTAGTTTGTCTATGGTTTCAACTTAATAGATAAAGAACTCTTAAAGAGTTAACACAATTTTGAAATTGCCACATTTGGACATGAAACAAGAAAAATATAATTAATTTCACTTGTTTGACAGTGAAATGAACAATCCACTTTCGCAACTCGATTTGACCTCGTTTGTTGACAGTCCCAATTGAATAATAGAGAAATGACTCGTCAAAGGCAACCCGTTCTTCTAGACTCGTTACATTTGAATTGGAAATAAGAAAGATATGACTACACTTAATAGTTTGGGAGTTGGGACCTATTTGAGAAATTATAGAAACATGTGAGACCAATCTGAAACAAATGAAACATTTAAGACCAATTTAAAATCTACCTCCTACATTGGGAGTTGGGACTATTTTGAGGTTTTGACCAAAAGAAAATGATCAATTTATTGGTTACCTGTTGTTTGCAATTTGGGGAATCGGCTTGAAATGCAGTTTCTTAACACTAAATAGCAAGTTTTTTTTTTTGGGCCTGAAAATAGCAAGATTTTACTGACACTTGACTTCAGAGTTATTTTCTGTAATTTGCAAGTGATATAATTATATATATACATTCTTTATAATATCTTCAAGTAGATCAGAAGGAATTTTTTACAATATATACATGAAATCATGGATTATCAATTAAATTATTTGGTAACAATATTAAATATATAAACATTGCAGAGGCAACCCCAAAGCGTATTTTGCAGATGATGCGTGTGAATGGATTGAGGATCTCTCACATTAAAAGCCATCTTCAGGTACGTAATTAATAATCAGATTCTGTAATTTATTATTTGATGGGTCGTTTCTTTTCTTTAAGAAATAACAAATTAAATTAAAAGTCTAATTACGAGATCTGAAAAATTGTAGATATACATATCCTAATAAGTTGAGATGTTTGGTGTACTCATTTCATTTCTAGATAATAAAAGTTTCTTCTTTTTTATGGAATATATCGTTGAAAAGGTACAAAGCTATAACCCTAGCTCTTTCTTAAAAGCATATATATATATATATATATATATATATATATAAGACGACATGATATATACCAAATTTCTCACTAAACTTTTTTTTCTTGTAGTTAGCAGTTTTGCACTAATTGATGCTCTTTTGAAAATAGGGCTACGTCTTCTTATTAAAATGTTGGAACATTTTTCTAATCATTAGTTTCATGCATATCTAAATTTTTGGAGTAAATTAACAACTCAGATTCTTGAAAGATTATCCAAATGACTCAATTTTTAAAAAATTAAAATACATAATTAAGCACCTAAAAGGTCCAAATAGTATATTTTTTTAGTCATTTTTATAGATTAAACAATATAGTATACTATTTAATTCTTTCAGGACTTAAAAAATATATTATTTGAATCTTTTAGGGATTAAAATGTGTATTTTAATCTTTTAGAGACTAACTTGTCAACTCGATAATCTTTCAGAGATTCTGTTGTTTTAGTTTACACAATTTTTTAATATAGCATTTAAATGTACATATTTACTTATATTCAATGAGATGCTTGTCATTTCTTACTTAAAAAGCAGCTGGTATCTATAAATTAACAAGAGGTCCCTGTTATATACTACAAACACTGAAGTACTCCAATGCACATAATTAAATAACAATATTGTATATATATGTCTTTTGTTAACTTGGCTCCATTTGAGATTTTTTATTTTCACATGGATATGAAACTTCTTTCATGAAGAGTCGTATAGATATATAGTCAGAGTTATAAAAACCGGACCGGACCGGCCGGTCGAACCGGTTGAACCGCGAACCGGTCAGTGGTCCGGTCCTAGTTGAGCACAAAACCGGGTAAGCTGAGAACCGGTCAAGAACCGCATGAACCGGTCAAAAACCAGAAAAATCGTCTTGAACCGGCCGGTTTTGAGCTGGTTGAACCAGTTCAGTTTTTTTCTAATTTTTTTTTTTTTTTACNCTTGCGTAACCCCACTTTGCTATTAGCAAGCAAGAAGACAAATAAACACATAATGCATTAATTTCTTATCACTTTGAATTTCAAGGAGGAAATGATTATTCAAAAAGAATAAACATTCATACTTTGAACTACATAATATGTATTCATATATATATATATATATATATATTCGGTAAAGGTTCATTTTGATCCTAAATATATGCCCTAACGTTCATTTTGGTCCATTATGTTTCAAAATGTTCAAATTGGTCCTAAATGTTGGCAAAATGTTTCATTTTGGTCCAAACTATTGAATATGACTCGTTTCAAGTTCAAACTTGACGAGTTTAGATCTACGTATTGTTCTCAACGAGTACTTTCTCTATCTAGTTGAAACCGTCAACAAATGAGGTCAAATTGATCCTAAAAGTTGGCTGTCCGTTTCATGGTCAAATTAAATAAGTAAAGTTGATCATATCTCTCTCGTTTCAAATTCAATAATTTATGACCAAATTAAAATGAAACATTTTACCAACATTTAGGACCAAAATGAAACATTTTGTTAACACTTAGAACCAATTTGAATATTTTAAAACATAAAGGACCAAAATAAATATTAAGACATACATTTAGAACCAAAATGACCTTTTGACCTATATATTCCTTATGAAAAGAATAAACAATTCATACCTTTTTATGGTATGTGTTATGAAAATGTGTTTCGTGCATGCATGCGCGACGCATATGTATAAATAATACATAAACACTCAGGTTAGGTACATTGGCTCTATGGAGAAAAGGGAGATTTTTTTAAAGATAGGGAATTTCTTTTTCTTTAAGTTTTCAAAGAGTACAATATCATTCTTCCTACTACTATATATTACTATTATACTATTAATTAATTATTTCAACATATCCACTCAGGACACACATATATAGAGAGAGAATAAGGAATTTATAAAATTTGAAAGTGTTTAATCATATTTATATATGACCTACTAATTTGTTGCACCATTTATAATTTGTGCACTTTTTTTTTGTGATCTGATTAGAAATAAATATTAGATTATCCACGGGTGTTGAGTCTAATAGAAAAGATTAGTCTCACAATATAGTGAATCTAAATTTGAATATTCATTAAAAAAAAGTGTCAACATTTTAGTGTTTAATAGTGCATCTATTAGGATTGCAATTTTAACATAATGGAGGATACTTGTGAGTTGTGAGAATAAAAAAAACATTAAATTAATCATAATATTAAAAAAAAAATACTTGGGTCATATAATCAGAAGCTGTTGTTGTAAGATCAAGGCTATACGTGATCAAAAGAATAAGAAAAGGCCTATACACTATATAAGGAAGTTTTGATATTTATTTAATAGTCATATATAATACATTAATACTACTTTACTATCACACACACACATCTAATACATTAATACATCAATCTTAAAGTAATTAACAATAATAGAAAATTAAGAGTGTGTTTAGTATGCTGTCATCTCAGATGTCGTAGTATCTCAGATGTTGTGGTATGTGATACCAAAATTTTAACTAGGTTAATGAATAATCAAAATATATGACTCATTTATCGAATTGAAATTTTGATTGAAAAATGTCTTTGCAAATCCTGTCATATTAGATAACATAGTTTTTGTGTCGACATCAGATCACACCCTTTATGATGTCATCTGATGACAGGGTGTTATCTTGGATGTCGACGTATGACGACATCATGACGTTACCAAATGCCATACATCCAAGATACTATAATATATATATAAGATGGCGAGTATGAGATCACAGCATACCAAACGCACCCTAAATGTTTAAACCTCTAGCTAGGTTAATATAGTGCAAGCACACATAAAGAAGTACTGCTAGTTTCCACTTTAAAATTCTAGAAGGTTTTAATTTCGAGAAGTTATTAATTAATCAGTTACACTTCTTTGTTATTACATACTCCCTCCGTTCCTATATATCTGATGTTTAAGGTAAATACACACAGACCAAGGAAATGATTAGCTCACCTAGAATGAAGACAAAAATGAGGTAAAAAGACTAAACTATCCCTATTAAATTACTTGGAAAATGTTTATTCATTTATGACTCTACTATATTTAATAGGGATAGAATGGTAAAAGAATAATTAATGCTCTCTTGAAGTTATAAAACATCAGATATTTTGGAATAAAAAAAGTTCTCCAGAAAAGCAGATATTCAGGAACGGAGGGAGTAGTTAATTGATCATTAACATGCATAATGATAAAATTTATTGAAATAGAACATGCATTTTGGAGCAATATTATTGGAATCCTGAGAATATGCATGCTATATATAATCATCCTGCAATTTTTTATTGTTTCAATGAATTAAAATGATTCTTTTAATTAACTATATTTGCTACATTTATATGAAGATATTTGGTTTGATAATTAATAGGAATTGTGCGTTGTTAATTATTATAGATGTACAGAAACATGAAGGGGCATTCCATTCTCTCTCCAGTCGATCAAATGCATAAAGGAAAGGCACATGCTGATGATCTTGATATCTGCTCTATTTTTTGCTCTCCTCAAAGCAGGTATATATAAATAAATATCAGTAAATTAACAATTTAGTCTTTGAAATATCATCAAGTTGGTAATTCGGTCTTTAAAAAATTGAATTATATAATTTAGCCCTTGAAAGATTAGAACAATATATTATTTAGTCCTTGAAAAATTATAATGGTATATTTTAATTAGTCCATGAGAATGACTAATAAGTATACTGTTTTGATCTTTTAGGGACTAAATTGTGCATTTCAATCTTTTAAGAATCGAGTTGTCAGATTAATGATTTTTTAGGGATCTAATTGTTAGTTTACTCTAAGTCCATTTATCTGGACTTCTAAAGCACACACCCACACTTAAAGAGAAAACCTACTATTTAGTCCATAAATTTATACCGAGTCAACTAATCAGTCCCTAAATAATCAAAATATACTATTTGATCCCTGAAATATTTCAATTATCAACTATTTGGTCCCTAATAACGATTTGATCCCTAAATTTGAACTAATTATATACTTTTTGGTCATGAATTCGTACTAAGTTAATACTATTTGGTCCCTAAAAGTGAATAAAGTTTATATTTTTTGGTCCTTAAATTTGTATTAAATTAATACTATTTGGCCCCTAAATTTTAACTAATGTTATACTTGTTGGTCCTTGAATTTGTACTAAATTTATACTATTTAGTCTTTGAATTTGCACTTTTTGTCTCTGAATTTGACCCAGTGATCAAATCATTGATAAATGCATTAATTTAGGGATTTAGTAGTATATTTTGACTCGGTGTAAATTCATAGACCAAATTGAAATATGATTATTCTGGGACTGATTTATGGTTTACCTAAAAAAGTTTGTTTGTCCTTCAATAATCTGTTTTTTTTCTTCAAAAATAAAAATAAGAAATGTGATTAATACTAACATATATTGGATTTATCTATAGCTCGTTCTCATTAGTGTGTAAATTAATGTGCCTATTACTTTAATATTAAAAAAAAGAACATTATATCTAGTTCTTTAAAGATGTGTAATTACAATTAATTTATAAATCTCAACATTAAAGATTAGACAAGTAAGAACTCAGTCTTAACAAAAAAAATTTGTTATTAGGATTTACTAGAAATAATTAAATTTGTTCTTAAGTCTCAGATAATTAGTACATATTTAATAAATAGATCAAATTAAATTTATTGTTAAGTCTTGGTGAATTAGTACATTTAAGAAAAAAAAAACCTACTATTTAGTTCCTAATTAAATTTACACCAAGTCAATCAATTATTTAGTTCATAAATAATTGAAATACACGATTTTATTCTTAAAATATTTTCATGATAAGATATTTGGTCTTTAGTGATTATTTGGTTCCTAAATTTATATCAAATTAATGTTTTTTATCCTTCAATTTATATTGAATTTGCATTTTTCATTTCTAAGGACTAAATCATTGACAATTGCAATAATTTAGGGACTGAGTAATATATTTTGATTATTCAGAGACTGATTAGTTAGCTCAGTAAAAATTTACGAATCAAATAGTAGCGAGGTTATTCTCTATATTTAATAATTGGATCAAAAGTTTTTTTAAATTTATCTTTTGGAACTAGTTAAATTGAAAAACTTGTCATTTTTTAGAAACGAAATTGTTAATTTTCTCTTTTTTGTATAACATTATATATATAATGATGATTGTAATTTTCTTATTTTTTATCTTCATATATTTATGCTCATACAGAAAAATCTCAAAATGTGGAAGCAGTGCTAAGCGAGAAATGCATCTGTTAGACAACAATAATAAAGGGATTTCAGAAAGCAGTGAAGAAAATGATTATGACCTAAATCAGGTATACATACTCTCTTTATAGTTTATACTTTATACTTAACACACTTTGATTATATAAAAGTCCAATAATATAAGTGAGCGATTAATTGAATATTTACTTTCTTATATTTGAAACGAATATTATTTTTTTTTAATTTACCATGTATAATTTTTTCACGTTTTATTTCCATTAATCAAGTATATTAAGAATTCTGTTAATATATAATATATGTTGTTTATATCAACAAATTTAACGAACAATTTTTAAAAAAAAGGTACAAAGATATATAAGAATTACAAATTTAACTAAAATATTTAAGGTCAAAGGGTCATTTTGGTCTAAATGTATGCCTCAATGTTCATTTTGGTCATTTATGTTTCAAAATTTTTAAATTGGTCCTAAATGTTGACAAAATATTTCATTATAGTCCTAAATATTGATAAGATGTTTTATTTTGGTCGAAAACTGTAAAATTTGGTCATATTTCTCTTGTCTCCCATTACAAGTTCAAAAGACTTTTTAAGAGAAACTCGTAACTTTGAATTGATCGCATTCGTATTTGAAACGAAAGAGATATGATCAACTTTACTTGTTTGACCATTAAACAAGCGGTCTACTTTTAAGACCGATTTGATCTCGTTTGCTGACAGCTCCAACTGGATAGAGAAAATACTATTTGAGAGCAATACGTATTTTTAAACTTGTCATGTTTGAACTTGAAACGAGCCATATTCAATACTTTGGGACCAAAATGAAACATTTTACCAATATGTCGGACCCATTTGAATATTTTGAAACATAATAGACTAAAATGAACATTAAAATACATATTTAGGACCAAAATAACCCTTTAACCAATATTTAATATTAAAAATTTCATTTGTTGCATGCGTGTGTGTGAGAGGGAAGAGAGAGAGAGAGACGAGAGAGAGGGAAGAGAGAGAGAGACGAGAGAGAGAAGAGAGAAAGAGACGAGAGAGAGAGAGGGAAGAGAGAGATGAGAGAGAGAGAAGGGAGAGAGAGACGAGAGAGAGAACAGAGAGACCAGAGAGAAGTTTTTTTGTGTAAAATAAATAAAACCCCCCAATTATTTTTTCTTTCTTACATTTTAGTTCTATTATAGAGAAAAAGGTCCTTAATGTAAAAATTAAAACTTTCAGGATTTAAAAATCAATTTTGTCATTTTTTTAACGGAAAAATGGATGGAAAACGTTTGAGGGACCAACTGTGTTAAGTTTTGAATAACTGAGGGACCAATATAGAACGAAGAATAACTGAGGGACCAATTTAGAACATAAAGTATAACTGAGAGACCAAAATAGGACTTTTACCTATATTTATATTTGGAGTCCAGAATGGCAGACACTCAATATATATTGTCTTAGGGTCAAAGTGACATCATCATAATTTTCAAAGTGACAAAGTCTCATCAATGATCGTTGTTATCAAAACATATAGTATTAATTAATTAAACAATTAATCAATACACACAAAATTAAATAAAGGGTAAATTAAATAAATTGATTCTTCTATATAATTAATTACTTTTGATTTCATATATATTTCAGGAGCCTTATACAAGCACAGCATGCTTGACAAGTACTGATATGTCAAATGAAGAAGAAAATAATAGTGGAATAAGTACTGTTCCTAATAATTTTGGAGATCTCTCACTCTCTTTTGACCATCACACTCATCTTTTCCCAATCAACAAACCCAGAAGAATGCCTTTATTCTCTTCAATGGATTATGAAGAAGAAGATGAAGAAGAAGAAGAACACCATTATCATCATCATCATCATGTTGTTCATTCTGGAAGTTCAATACAATCTTTTGGGAGTAATAATAATTATATAAACCTAGACCTAACAATTTAATTAGCCCTATATATTTAATAGATATTATTCCACACTTTATATAGAGATATATGTATTAATTATAAACACACTATTAATTATTATTTCTCAGTGTTAGCTTTTTTTTTTAAAAAAAATTAATTAAAAGCATGTGTAATATTATAGTTAGTTGCTTAATCAAGCTAAATATAAGTTTATTTTATCAATTTTTTTCATTGTTATTTTGCTCTTGATTGATAAGGCTTATTAAATTGGAAAAAACTTATATGAAGTTTAGTATATATTTGCTATAAATTAAGTTACTCCAATTACAAATTTTAATTACATTCTTTCTCTTTAATGATTGGTTATGTAAAAAATTGTGATTAATATTCTCTCTCTATTATAATTGATCATGTATAAATTTTTTGCCACATGTCAAATATTGATTGGAGAACCTTATAATAAAAATTTAAGAAATTTTACCTAAATTATATCCTATTAAATAACCGCTTTATATTACATTACATGTTCTTGATTGTGAAGAACATTTGTGAGCTATAACTATTATATAATTATAAGGCAAAAGACCCTTTCGTGCCAAAACACACTATAAAAGGCCTGGTAAGGCTCGATCAAAGGTAATGCACTCTACTCAGTCTAGACTGATTCCTCTCAAATACGCTTTACTAATTTAAGCATCGGAGGAGAATCGCAGGGCTACCCCCGCCGTTCTTTGTTTTGTAGGAAATCGTCACCGGAATTCCTCACCAAACCAGGTAAAGGCCCCTCGGGCCAAAATCTAGTTCATCAGATCACATTGATCAAGCTGGTGTGTCAGATGACTGGGCTAATGGTTGCCTATGTGTCAAATTTTTTTTTGGCCAAAGTTCTATTTTAGTCCCTCAAGTTTGCTCAAAATTCTGTTTTGGTCGCTCAGCTCAAAGTTCTATTTTATAATAAGATCAAAGTGTAGGAAACGAGAAACAAATAGACAATTTTAATAGACTTCACATAAAAAATAAACAACAAAAACCATCACCATCTTCTTCGCATGGATCATCATCATCTTCTTCTTCATTCATCATCATCTTCTTCATTTATCATCATCTTCAGCACTACCACCACCACCACGGTTTTCGGCGATTGTGTAATTTTCTGGCGACTTTTTAATTTAATCATATTTTCGGTTATTTTTTCGCAAAATGAAGGCCGTCATTGAACTCAGAAGGTCAAAAAACCTTAATTATGAGTTTTCATAGTCGTCGGAGTTGCTGTGTATCTCGCCGGAGAAGACAAACCTCGCCGAAAAAGCTCGGCAGCGACGACGGTGCAGTGTTGCTGCTGTTGACGGTAGTGGTGGTGGTGGTGGTGATAGTGGTGAAGATGATGATGAATGAAGAAGAAGATGACGATGAATGAAGAAAAAGAATATGGTGATGATCCATGTGAAGAAGATGATGATGGTTTTGGTTGTTTATTTTTTATTTTTTATGTGAAATCTATTAAAATTGCCTATCTATTTCTCTTTTATTATATTTTGATCATATTATAAAATAGGACTTTGAGCTGAGGGAACAAAATAGGATTTTGGCAAAAAAATAATTGACACATAGGCAACCATTAGTCCAATCAACTGACATATCGGCTTTTACCATCAATCTAATTAACGAAATTAGAGATTAAGGTATAATTGACAACAATGTAAAACGTTGAGGACATAACTAACACAAAGCAAACATGGGAGGCATAACTGAGACTGATCCCAAACCTTAAGGGCTAAAGTCCTATTTTGGTCCCTCAATTTTTTTGTTTCGTTTTGGTCCCTCATGTTTGCTCAAGGTTCCATTTTGGTCCTTCTAAGTTTTTTCGTTCCGTTTTGGACTCTCATGTTTGCATTAAGGTCCTTCCCTTTTGTAAAAGAGCAAAATTGTTGAGATACAAAAGTTAATTTTCCCCCTTTTTTAACAGAAAAAGTGGATGGGAAAGAGTTAGAGGCTAACAGTGAAACTTTTTAGAAACTTAAGGGACCAAAACTGAATAAGAAAAAACTTGATGAACTAAAAAAGAACTTTGAGAAAACATGAGGGATCAAAACGGAACAAAAATACTTAAAAGATCAAAACAAAATTTTAAACAAACAGCTGGGCCATTAACGCATTGCGTCTTCAATTCTACTGGCAAAATCTCAAAAGTCAAGTTTTGCGACGCTATGCAAACTCAAAACATATCTAAAGATTTATTTCCGATTCTGCTTCACCATTTGCAGCCTTGCGACGCTATGCAAACTCTAAATTGGATTATTTAGCATCTTTAGTTTGGTACGATGTTTATTGATATCAGAATGATAAAAATGTGAGGAATTACCCGCTTTTCTATGAAGCATAGACATTTTATTTCGAAGACGTGTCTCCGTAACAGACACGTGTCCGTATCTGACACTCGTACGACACCCACACGACACATATTGATAAGTTTTAAAATATAAAATTAATGTTTATGACTCTAATATGACAAATAATAGAAAATAATGACACATATAACATATATTATGAATATATATTCTAATTCTTAAAGTTTTCACCAAAATTTATAGATTTTTAATTATTTATATATATAAATATATACCATGTCGTGTTGCGTATTCTTAAGAATTTAGCGTGTCGGTGTGTCCTTCTGTATCCGTGTCCATGCTTCATAGCCCGCTTTTGTGTGTTTCATAGAGAGAGAGAAAGTCAAAGTATACTTTTAGTCCCATATCTTTTGCTTAAATATCAATTTGGTCCTTATCTTTTTTTGTTGTACTTTCGAATTCATATCTTTTAATCAGGTACAGAACTGGTCCTATATATTTTTTTGTTACAGATTTTGTCTCATACCTTTGTAAAAAGTTTCATCGTTAGTCCTATAATGTGAAACTTTTTGCAAATATATAAAACCAATTTTACAACCTGAAAAAAAAAATGAGACTAATTTTTCAATTTAACCCAGGGTTGTAAATTGCGGTTGCGGCTGCGGTTGCGGTTGCGTTGCGATTACTGCAGTTGCGGGTGTTGCGGGTGTTACAATGCGGGTTGCGGTCGCTGCGGCCATGAATTTTTTAAAAATTGCAAAAAATGTTCCAACAAAAAAAACTATCCTAATCCAACTATCCAAGTTCCATTCTGGCCAAAAAAAAAACTATCCAAGTTCTAACAATATTAATTTTTATATAATTATAATATTACAATAAATTAAAAAATTAAAATCCCCAAATCCCCATCATTCGGCCATTCCTTTTCCCATTTTCTTCTCAGTTCCCACTCCCACTCTCTATCTCCCTCCTCTGTTTCTTACTTTCTTTCTTTGTTTCTCGCCTCCACTCCCATTTCCTTTTCCCATTCTCACAAGTCACAACTCACAAACACAAGCTTTCATGGATGAATCATGAACCGATGAAAATGAACAGAAGTACAGATTACAGAACAGAGACTCAAAGTTTCAGTTTTAGGGCTCGCCGGCTCGGGAAAACAAGAAATAAAATGAAGGTTTAAGGTTAGATTCATATCTTTTCAGCTTTTCCACTCCAAAAACGCTTGAGGACTGAGGATGCTGAAGATCTGTATTCTAGATCTGGATCTGGGTTTTTTTTTTCAAGAGAGATGGCTGGACTTTTTTTTTCAAGAGATTTCTCTGATTGTGTTTTGAAAATATGAAGAAAGTGTGATTTAATGGTCTGATATAGTCCATCTCTGTAGCCTGTTAAATTTCTGAATGGAATCTCTGAGTATTTCGTGATTTTCGTCCTTTTTCTTTGCTTTTTTCTTGAAAAAAAGTGCAACGGAACGGTGTTTCAGCCGCAACACCGTTCCGTTGCGGCCGCAACGCCGTTACGATGCGGCGTTACAACGTGATTTTTAGGCACCCCACAATTGCGAGGTGATGCGGTTGCGGTACTGGCCGCAACCACAATATTGCGGCCGCATTTTGTGATGCGGTCCGCAATTTGCAACGCTGATTTAACCCAAAGATATGAGACCAAAAGTGCAAAAAAAAATTATGGGACCAAATTGAGACCTGAACAAAAGTTATGGGATCAAAAATGTACTTTGGCCTATATAAAATATCTAATCTAAATTTTTGTTGACTATAATGACAATATCTCAATAAATTGTTCAACAAAATTCTAGCAAATAAATGAGTGATGTTAAATTGGGATTTCCATAACTGCACCTCGCTTCTTGGCAATATGTGAATGATGCTATGCTGGATTGTATGCCATGGTTGTGAACTCGTTCTTTTAACCATTTTTTAGGGATTAGTTTTGGGGTGAAAAACACTGCTGTTTGTGTTCTATTTTTGGGGTTGTCTCACATAGTTGCATAGCTTCACCTTCAAAATTAACATAAATTCTGTGTATAGAAATCTCTAAAAACCATTATCATAGAAACACATAGCATCAAAGAAACAAATGACATGAAAGAGCACATTACACATATACAACTATCTCTAGTTAAAAATTGAAAGTAATAAATTTTTATAAAAAGGATCACTTGTTAACAATTTGAAGAGATAGATTTACTGTCACCTAAAAGAAAAAGAGGAAGATTACTATTTAACTGTATATTCTCTTGTCCCTAAAAATTCTTCCATTTTAAAGTGTTTTATGTGAGTTTATTCACATAACATAAAATTTGAAGTCATTTTCATTTCAAAGGCTAAAGAGAGAGTTCTATCTGTAAATTTTTTTTTTATATAAATATTTGGTCACCTACAATCATACTAAGACAACAGAATTATTGTTTGAAATACATTAATTGTAACTAGCTAGTAAGAGTAGTACTCATGCCTATTTAAGGTTCTCTTTAAGGAATTATATTCTGCTTCAGGTGTTACTGACTTTAATTCATCAGGTGCTTTAATTTCCAAAGCCTAAGCTGCAAGTTCATAATCAATACTCAATACAATACAATATATATAATTCAAATCTAGCACTAGCAATTGATATGATAGAGGCAAATACAACAAACAACAACAACCAAAGTCTTTTCCCACTAGGTAAGGTCAGCTATATGACAGGTAAATATCTATATGTAATATATTAGGTTAAAGAGTCATTTTGGTCCTAAATGTATGCCCTAATATTCATTTCGGTCCATTTTGGGGCTGTTTTCTTAACTGCTTTCAAGACTAATTGATCCAATTACACACTCACAACCATTAACACTGATTTCATACAATTGTGAAAGGTGCAGTTTTCATTAACTTTGCTACTGCAGAAATGGTTCATGCATGTGATGGGGTAGCAAAATATTCCAATAAAAACCTGATACAGCTACAAAGAAAAGAGATATAGAAAGATGGAACACATATAAGAGTGCAAAAGGATTGGAGACATGCATTATATGAGTTTTTTATTATTATTAAAAGTTAGAAACATAGGATTTTGTATCAGAACTCAAGATAGAACCAAAGGATTTTGTATTAGCATTCAGGATTCATGTTGTATTTCAAATCTTCAATGTAAATTGTAATTGTGGGGTTATCACTTATCAGAATCACATTTAAAAGCCTGGATTTATAAATATAGACTCTATTATCATACAAGGTGGAAATCTGTGTGTGTATATCGAGCAAGCCACAGCATCTGGTAAACATTGCTCATCAATCACCAAAGTTTTCCTTTATATATATAATGAAGAAATAGTGAGAACAATAGATAACATACGTTAAGTATTTGTTCCTACATGGCTATATTTTTATAGTTAATTAATTAATATAAGAAGTGCTCTCCGCAATGTCCTTACTCAGACAAGGTTGAGATTGTTGTGAAGGAAGGGAGACCCCCTCCTTCCCCGGGAACAATCATAGGGTGTGGCTTGGTGAGAGAAGGCATAAGGTTTATATAAGATAGATATGAGGGGGAGAGAGACGCTTGGAGAGAGAAGAATAATTAGTGAGGGACTATTTTGAGTAGTCTTTGGAGTGTCTCTAGTGAGCCATTTTAGTCTAAAAACAAGAGATAATCATTATTTCCCTTGAGCTCTTTAGAACATACTTTGTTTTACTATATTTTAAGTTCTCTTGTCTTACCCATTCCTTACTTGAACTGCTTTACTTCTCCCTTATTAAGATCATCCTAGAGATTGTTTTCTATTATTTAATCTAATATTGTTATTTTTTATATTGATTATTATTTTACTCTATTTCTCTTGTTTTGCTCTAGACCTCCAAGCTCGAACCTACCCGTTCCCCGAAACAGTATTATATGTCCAGTACAAGACTGACATGTCCAGTATAAGACCGATAAAAAACCACCAACGACAGAGATGAGCAATGGAAAAAAGGTTAAAAATGACAGAAACAAAGTGAAAAGTTGCAGCTTAGGGTCTTCTACCGTAGGATGCCGTTTTGATGGCCAGATGGAGGAAACAAAAAGAAAAAAGAAAAAAAAAAGTGCTTCATACGCACAGTTTCACAATGTGGCAACACAACAGCAGCCAAATCAACTCAAAGGTTAGCCCAATTTCAGAGAACTCCAAGGTTGCTTAAATTAAGAGAATACGGCTTCAAAGATAAGGGACCAATATTAGACTTTAGCCTAATATAAATATGGGTAAAAGTACTAATTTCGTCCCCAAACTTTCTTTGCTGTCAACTTCGTCCCTAAACTTTACACAAGCTGTCAATTTCATCCTCAATCTTTTGTTGCTGTCAATTTCGTCCCCAAACTTTATATTAACTGTCAATTTCGTCCCCGATATTTCACAATTTCGCCAATTTTATCCTTTGACTAACTTCTTTTAATAAATTAACGTCAGACTGCATCCTGTTTTTGAATCTAAGTTAGGATTATCAATTTTACATTATATATCGTTAGCCACATAGATTTTGTCGTCAATATATGGCTAAAGTAAGAACAAAGGATAAAATTGACCAAAATGTGAAAGATTAGGGACGAAATTGACAACAAAAAAATATTGGGAACGAAATTGACAGCATGTGTAAAGTTTGGGGACGAAATTGACAGCAAAGAAAGATTGGGGACGAAATTGACAACAGGTGTAAAGTTTAGGGACGAAATGAATACTTTTCCCTATAAATATATAGATACATGCACACAGACATAAAACTTAGCAGTAAGTTAGACTTTGTCTATGCAACCTTTAATCCTCAATAAACTCCTAACAAACTTAACTAACCAAATCATTTACACTAGTTTAATGACACTACAGCATCCAAGTCCCATTTGTAGACTTCTCTGGGATAAACTTCAGTTAGCAAAGATGAAACTCAACATGCGTGGGTTAATTATATAGAAAATTTAGCTTGTGCATGTATCCTCTTTCACTGCAACAAAATTTCTCAGAATACAATAGGGATACCAGTAACATATATTATCACATGACATATATAACTACAAGGATTACTCTTTGCTCTTGCATTATCAAAATAAAATTGATTGGTAATGGTAACATTCACATGGTTACCCTACAAATCAATAGTTCAAACTGAGAAACCATAATAAAGAAAAAGTGCCAATATCCCATAAGATTAGAATTTGACGCTGAAAGATTATTAATTATTATAAAGCAGGGAGACATAAATTCACGAATCACGATCATCTCTACTAAGAAACTAACCGGCACTGAGCTTTGGGTAGACATCTTACATGACTTTTATATATGTTCAAGAGCTCTGGTGTATCTTTCTGAAATCTTAAGACAAATTGCTCCAAAAACATTTTTTCACTTATCTTGACAACAGACTGGAAGAAAATTCGGTCGCCGATCAAACCCTTCATTTTCAAAATTTTAAAAACTGACCATCTGGGAAGAAGTCTCCGCTTCATGCTATAACCAAAAAAAGATGGGTATTTAGCTATATCTTCCAATGATAAACCTACTTCATCCAACAAAAACTTCATTCTGCTTGTGATATTCTCCTCTGAAAGTGCCATGCATATTGGATACTTCCTGATTACTGAAAGAGTGACATCCCTGGACCAGCCACATCTCTCAAAGATATCCAGCTTTGACTCCCATTTTGATTTCGTCGTTACTGATGACACAAAAACTGCCTGGATGAAAGTAGGCTTAATAGAGGGAATTCCTATTTCTTTAGCAAACTTGAAGTCTTCAACAAATTTTGCATGCTTTTGAAACGCTACACAAGGAAATTGAATTAACATTTGAGAGATAGAAGACTGAGGCACTCCATGTTGTTTCAAAACCTCTATGTTGGGAACTAAATCCGCTACATTCACACGGGAAAAGACCCACCGTTTCAAAGCTTTTTTTACTTTCTCATCATCATCAACTATACTCTTAAGGGCCTCAAAAAATGGAATCGTACGTTTCTTTAAGCTGAATGCTAAGAGTGAGTGAGTGTTAGAAACGATGAGTTCTTGGAATTCAGGACTTGAAAGCCCAATAGACTGGAAAAACTTCAGCTTGGGCAAAAGGGTCTTCTCAGGGTTTGCCCGAAGCACCGTAGGGAAAGCTTTAACTATTTTAGATATATTGGTTTCGGAGAATCCGTAGCTTCTAAAAAGATTAAGTACCGAGTCGGGATTCTCTGGGTCTTTCAATTTAACCTTTTTGGATAAATCAATTGCTACATTGGCGGACAAGCCGCATGAGTTCATGAGGTAAGAAACAGACAAACAGTGAAGGATTCATTTCCTTCAAGCTTTAGCTTTGGAGGATTTGATGGAGGTGATTTCACAACTGAAGAAAACGAATTGAAAAAGTGGGTAGCATTGTAATGGAGGGTATCTAATTGGATAATCCTCCTACTATTATAGGGCAGTGATGAAGATAATCTTGCGATGAGAAATTTAAGCATGAAGGGCAACGAGAAACTCACCCAATCGAAGTCAGAAGCTTCAATTTGAAGTCACACACGTAGTATTACAGTCTCTGAATTGAAACGCAGGTTGAGTTTGTTTCTTCTCCGACTCCGAGTCGTAAAATCAAAGGATGAAGAAAACCGAAAACCCAGAACTAGCTGAAAACCCTACACATCTAACTGCGACGTTTTTTGAGCACATATTTTCCCAGTGTCTCCTATTAGTTTTGGTAAATTCGATTTCCCCTGTTTTTTTTTTTTTTTTGAAGAATGCACTTTGGTACGTTGTGGTTAAAACTGATTTCACTTTAGTACCCTGAAAAACAATATTTGACGCTCAACTACTCTGAGGTATGAGCGTTAACACTTTGGTATCCCGTGGTTATTTTTCGTCAAGATTTAACAAAAAATTGTTAGCACTTTTGCAAAAAATACAAAATGCCCTCAAATAGTTTCAAAATTTTCAAAAAGGTCCCTTGATCATAATATTTGAGGACTAGAATGGAAATTATAACAAAATTTTAGGTTGAAATGTAATTTTGAAAAATATTGTAAAAAGAATAAAATTACATATTAGACCTAAATCTGAAAAATAAATATAGTTTAGTCCTAAAACTGTGTGTTTTGATGTTGAGAAGATAAACTTTGCAAAATTTTTGAAAAAAAAAACAAAATGCCCCCAAATAGTTTCAAAATTTACAAAAAAAAGTCCCTAGATCATGATAATTGAGGACTAAATAAAAATTACAAAAGTTTTTTAGGATCAAAATGTAATTTTGGAAAATAGAAAAAGGAGATAATTACATATCAGTCCTAAATCTGGAAAACAAATGCAATTTAGTCCTACCCATATTCAAATACAACTACTTAAATGAAATTTTGAAAATAAACTTGAATAATTTGAAGAATATTCCCATTAATTAATTTACAAATTAAATAATTAATATTTAGTTTCACTAAATAATTTAATAAATTACAAAAATTTTATTTTTTATGAAATTATAATAAAACTATATTTTTTTCATGAAAGTTATCCAGTAAGTTATGATAGAAAAATATAAAGATTTAACTATAATATTTTATCTTTAAAATACATATGCAAAACACCATTTTGTGCCCCTAACGTTTGCAGTGGTTTTCAGTTATGCCCCTAACGTTTCATTTTGTTCAAGTGTGCCCTCAATGTGAAACTAACGTTTCAATTATGCCCCCAATTTTGACTCAATGCCCATGTGGCAATTTTTTTACTTATGTGTCATTTTTTTGGTCTGACGTGGCATATTCATATTTTTTTTTCCATCGTGGCATGATGACTGGATTTACATTTTTGAACATAAAAATTGAGTAAACTAGCAAATCAGTCCCTGGATTTACATTTTTCATCATCTTCATTCATTTTAGTCCCAAATCCTCAAAATAAAATTGTAAAGTGTCTCAAAACTCTTCCAAACATTCCAATTTAGTCCTTAAAAATATTAAAAACCCTAAACCCTAAAACCCTAATCCTAAAATTGTAAAGTGTCCCAAAACTCTTCCAAACATTCCAATTTAGTCCTTAAAAGTATTAAAAATCCTAAACTATAAACCCCAAACTCTAAACCCTAAAACCCTAAACCCCAAACCCCAAACTCTAAACCCTAAAACCCTGAACCCTAAAATCCTAAACCTCAAAAATTGAAAAAAAAAAAAAAAATAGTGTTCATCAATTTTGCTAGCCTCTACTATGTATTTCCCAATGTACCCTGTGCCTCCCAGGATTAGGATCTTGCTTTTCTCTGCCATTATAGTGAGTTTAGTTTCAAAGTATCAATAATATGGGTTTGCGTGGAGATGTAGATGCAATTTGCAATGGAACTTTCCCAGATTGTGAAGCTCGATCTCAAGCTCGATTAAAAAGACTTTAGGATGATAAAAAAGTTCAATTCAAAATCCATCTTCATCTTCCACAAAATAAATCGATCGATACAATCACAGAAAACAAAAACAAAAATCAAATCAGAAATCACTATGAAACCCTAAATCGATCTGAATTTTTTTTTTTTCGTTTTCGTCGGAGAGGAAATCATATTTTCACAATTTCAATTTCAGAAACCGCCAGTAATCATACATTTACTGGTGGTACTTAATAGATACAGTATACAAAACAACAACAGAGGAGAGTATACTCACTTTCAAAATCCTCCTTTCTTGATCTTTTTAATGACTTACTTAAGCACTAGGACTTTGGAGACATCGCACCCTGAAATCTCAAAAACCCCATTTGCATCAAATTGGTGTTTTGGAACATGTTCAATGCACTAGGAATCATGAGTGGCGTTAGAAGTATTGTAATTACATAGCATGTTAATTAGTTTGAATACTTTAGCTAGGTGGCGTGGTTGAGTTTAATAATGTAGGCCTTCAAGTTGAAGTAATTAAATGGAAGTGGTCCAAAACTTGTGTGAATCATGTAATTGTAGATAACCTTATTCATTGGGATATTGTGGAAGTGGCCCAAGTTGAAGTCTTTAGGACATCAAAAACACTTAAAATTCACAAACTTGACTAAGAATTGTGCTAAAATAGACACCAAACCAGAACCAAAACCTCTTGTCTTCAACTAAATTAACCAATAACGATATAAATTTCACCATTATTCATTTTTCAACTATGAAATGATGATGATGATGGAGATTATTGCATTTCAAGTTATGGCAAGTTCAGTGAGGCATTTACGCAAACAGCTTGTAGGCATCATTCTTTTAGGAAAGAAAATATCCAAAGGTTTTAAGAAACAAAGTAACATCCCGTTACAACCAACACAACAATGATCATCAATTAACAACTGCAGAGAACAATTACATAACCCATAGACGAGTCACAAAATCAAGAGAGAAAGCTACAATTGCCACTCAAAAAATTTTAGCATTTTCTCTCATGATATTTGAACATTGCAGAATAGGAAGAGAAAATACTGACCTTGTCTCCCAAAATGCTTCATCTAATATGTGAGAAGAACATACAATAAGACATAACCCAAAAAAAATGTAAAACCGATTAAGTATCAGAAGAGGGAGAGATTCACCTCTATTGGCGACGGATCTTTGATGGCCGAAAAATCATTTGCGAAGGAGCAATGTTAGTGTGGCGTGGGTCAACCAGCACAATTTCTCCATGGATAATGGAAAGACCTTGGAGAATGACTAAATAATTATAATAATGCCACTGGTCATTTTTGTTCTTTTGTTTTCAAGAACCAGAACACCTTTTAATTGGTTTTTGTGTTTAGATTTATAAAAACAACTTTTGGTTTTTTGATTTTTAAAAACAAATAAAAAAAGTGTATTATCAAATAGGATTTTTTGTGTGTTTTTGTTTTTTATAACAAACAACTCTTTTTTAAAAAAGGAATCAAACAGGCCCTTAGATTGTGCAAGTATTCTCTTTCACTGCAACAAAATTTCTCAGAATACAGTAGGGATACCAGTAACATATAGTATCACATGACATATTTAACTACAAGGATTACTCTTGCCTCTTGCATTATATAAACAAAATTGATTGGTAATGGTAACATTCACATGGTTATCCTACAAATCAATAGTTCAAATTGTGAAACCATAATAAAGAAAGAGTCCCAATATCCCATCAGAATAGAGTTTGAAGCTGAAAGATTATTAATAATAATTATGCAGGGAGACATAAATTCACAAATCACGATCATCTCTACCAAGAAACTATCTAGGAATGAGCTTTGGGTACAGATCTTACATGACTTTTATATATGTTCAAGAGCTCTGGAGCATCTTCCGGAAATCTCAAGAGAATTTGCTCCCAAAACATTTTTTCAGTTATCTTGAGAACAGAATAAAAGGAAATACAGTCGGCGATCAAACCCTTCATTTTCAATATTTTAAAAACTGAGCCTCTAGGAAGAAGTCTTCGCTTCATGCTATAGCCAAAATAAAACGGGCATTTAACTATATCTTCCAATGATAGACCTACTTCATCCAACAAAAACTTCATTGTGCTTGTGATATTCTCCTCTGAAAGTGCCATGCATATTGGATACTTCCTGATTACTGAAAGAGTGACATCCCTGGACCAGCCACATCTCTCAAAGTTGTCCAGCTTTGACTCCCATGTCGATTTTGTCGTCACTGATGACACATAAAGTGCTGGGATGAATGTAGGCTTAACAGGTGGAATTCCTATTTCTTTAGCAAACTTGACGCCTTCAACAAATTGTGCATGCTTTTGAAACGCTACACTAGGAAATTGAATTATCATTCGAGAGATAGAAGACCGAGGCACTCCATGTTGTTTCAAAACCTCTATGTTGGGAACTAAATCTGCTACATTCTCATGGAAATAAACCCACCGTTTCAAAGCTTTTATTACTTTCTCATCATCATCAACTATACTCTTAAGGGCCTCATAAAATGGAATCGTACGTTTCTTTAAGCTGAATGCTAAGAGTGAGTGAGTGTTAGAAACGATGAGTTCTTGGAATTCAGGACTTGAAAGCCCAATAGACTGGAAAAATTTTAGCTTGGGCAACAGGGTCTTCTCAGGCTTTGCCAGAAGCACCTTAGGAAAATTTTTCACCAATTCAGATATATTGGTTTCGGAGAATCCGTAGCTTCTAAAAAGATTAAGTACCGAGTCAGGATTCTCTGGGTCTTTCAATTTAACCCTTTTGGATATATCAATTGCTACATTGGCGGACAAGCCGCATGAGTTCATGAGGTAAGAAACAGTGAAGGATTCATTTCCTTCAAGCTTTAGCTTTGGAGGATTTGATGGAGGTGATTTCACAACTGAAGAAAACGAATTGAAAAAGTGGGAAGCATTGTAATGGAGGGAATCTAATTGGAAAATCCTGCTACTATTACAGGGCAGTGACGAAGATAATCTTGCGATGAGAAATTTAAGCATGAAGGGCAACGAGAAACTCACCGAATCGAAGTCCGAAGCTTCAATTTGAACTCACACGAAGTATTACAGTCTCTCAAATCCCGCATCTGTGTTTGAATTGAAACGCAGGTCGAGTTTGTTTCTTCTCAGACTCCGAGTCGAAAAATCAAAGTATGAAGAAGACCGAGAAATAGCACAAAACCCTACTTCTAACGGAGAAGTTTTTAGAGCACATATTTTCCCGTGTTTCCTCTTCTTTTTTGGTAGATTCCAATATTCCATTTTCCTCATTTTTTTTTTTAGGCTTAAGTGCACTTTTGGTCCCAATACTATGACTAAGGTTTCAATTTGGTCCCATAACTATTTTTGTTGCAGATTTGGTCCCAAACCTTCGCAAAAAGTTTCACCGTTAGTCCCCTGGTCACTTCCGTCCAATTTTCGCCGTTAAGTGTGACGTGGCAGTCTGACTGGGATGCTGACGTGGCAAAATCAAATGAGATGGAGTAAGTTAGGATCAATATGTAACATTTCATAACTTCTCTGGACTGAACGCATAATTTTATCCCAAATGAATTGCCTTCTTCTTCTTCTTCGTTTTCTTCCACACGCTTTAGAATATCCATTTTCGAACTATTCGCTTCATCAACTCGAAGCATTGCATCTACCATTCTCTTCTTTGAGTGTTCCTCTGCCTCTCGAGATTTTTGAGTTAAAGCAGTATAATCTTGGAAAGACAGAGTTACTCCATTATCTTTTGAACTCTCGTAATTTGACAAAGCATTAATCTCAGCAATGGCCATAGCTTCTGCAGCTCTAGCAGCTTCCTTCATCTTCTGCGCAGCAATTATCCTTATCTCAGCAGTTCTTATCATGTTCTTCGTCTGCTCAATCTCCGACATTGTCCTCACAGCTTGAGATTTCGCGGCTTCCCCCATTTTTCTGAAATTCTCCGCCTCTGAACTCAACCACTGGAGCTCTTTTGCGATATCCGAAGGATCAATCTCATCAGTGTTCTTTGCAACTTGCAGCTTGAGTCTCGTCTGGTTTAGCTCTTGCTCAAGAGACGAAATCTTCGAAGAATTCTGAGTTAACCTCTCACGAGTTTTCTCGAGCGAGATTCTCTCCTTCTCCAACTTCTTGTTGAGCGATTCAACCGAAGCTCGTACGTCGGCGATATCAGTGGTGGTTCTCGTTAAATTCAGCTTAGCTTGCTTCAATTCCATCAGTATTAAACCCGGCGCAGATGAAGAAGAAGAAGACGAAGAAGAAGAAGAAGGCAATTCATTTGGGATAAAATTATGCGTTCAGTCCAGAGAAGTTATGAAATGTTACATATTGATCCTAACTTACTCCATCTCATTTGATTTTGCCACGTCAGCATCCCAGTCAGACTGCCACGTCACACTTAACGGCGAAAATTGGACGGAAGTGACCAGGGGACTAACGGTGAAACTTTTTGCGAAGGTTTGGGACCAAATCTGCAACAAAAATAGTTATGGGACCAAATTGAAACCTTAGTCATAGTATTGGGACCAAAAGTGCACTTAAGCCTTTTTTTTAATTGCATTTACCCACTTTAAACTATGTTCAATACTTCAATTGCAATGTCTCCCTAATCTATAAAAAATAATAATGCACCCGCTAATCTATTAATTTCGTAGCAATGTCCTTGTTAGTAACACCATGAACTTCTTATTTTTGAAGTCTCATTTGAGTTGCAAATATTATATAAAATTATTAAATAATTTTGAATGACATGATTATCCTTATATCTAACTAATTTTATAATTTTTTTGGCCAAACTACTAATTTTATAATTTAAAATATCTTATATTTCAAATTTGGTTATGATGTTACAAGGGTAATTATGTCACTTAACCATTTGATGAAGTTTTTTATACAATTTACAAGGAGTTCAAGATAAAAAGTTAAAGGTGTTACTAACGTTAGGGGGACATTGCTACGAAATTAATAAATTAGGAGGTTAATTGTTATTTTTATAGATTAGGGGGACATTGCAATTGTGGATAAATGCAATTTCCCCTTTCTTTTTTATTTTCTTGTGGTCAATGGCTCATTTTGATACTAAATGTATGTCTTGATTTTTATTTTGGTCCTTTTTGTTTCAAAATATATATAACAATCTTAAATATTGACAAAATGTTTAATTTTGGTCCCACACTATTGAATATGATTATGTTCCTCTTGTTTTATGTTCGAATGTAACAAGTTCAAAGCTACGTGTTAGTTTTGACGAATACTTACTCTATCTAATTGGGGTTGTCGACAAATGAGGTCAAATTAGATTTTAAAAGTGAGTCACACATTTCATATTTAAATAAGTAAAGTTGGACATATCTATCTCATTTCAATTTTGAATGAGATGAATTCAAAGCTACGAATTACTCTTAACAAGTCCTTTTTTTGTTTCATTAGGATCTGCAGGGTCTCGACACCCACCTCGTCTACTAAAATAAAGGGAAGAGGAATAGAAAATCACATAAAAGAAATTTAACGTGATTCGGTGTCTCAAGACCTACTCCACGGTCCCTTAGAACAACTTCACTATAATTGTAACTTTTGCATGGACAAAATTACAAACCCTCCCCAACACAATTTTTTATCGGAAAAATTGTAAACCCTCTCTCACAACTATAATTTTTTAACGGAAAAATTATAAACCATCTCCCAAACATAATTTTTGCACAAAAAAATTATAAACTCTCCCTAGAAGGTGAAAGCCCCCCTCCCATTTATGGGACTTCACCACTCTCTCAAAGCTACATCTTGGTGATGCTCACACAGCACACTGCTCATGAAGGAATTACCTCTATTTGTAGGCATTTCACTACATCCCTCAATCTTGCAATTTAATGCAAATCAATCATCTCATTCAATTTCCAATCAATTTGATTCCTCCAATCAAAAATTGATTAGCAAATTGGTACAACATATCAACCTCATATATAAATATTCAGATTTTGAATGAAAAAAGTCCAACAAATCCTCCTTTCATTCAAAATCTCACATTATCTCATCTTATCCAAAAAGATTGACCTCTCTGCATTCTCAACTTTTCTGATCTTCACTTTTTTCGGAGAACACTCTAGTCCTCCCTCAAATAATCTGTATGGTATCTCCTCGTCGCTTATACAACGTTTCTCTATTGCTTGTATAGCATCACCTTGTCACCAACACAGTATCTTCTCTTCACTTATGTGACATCTTCTCGTCGCTTGCACAACATCGTCAGCACGACATCTCTTCACCTGCATGACATCTCTTCTTGCTTGTGCAACATCTCCTCGTTGCCAACGTAATTCCTCTTCACGTTCTCCTTCCTCTCTCTTTCTTCCTTCTTGGACTGGAATCTGGCTCTGATACTACTTGTAGGGTCTAAACACCCACCTCGTCTACTAAATATTCTGATTTTGAATGAAAAAAGCCCAACATGATTGTCAACAAATGAAATCAAATCGAGCTTAAGATTGAGTTTGGACCAAAAGGTAAAAAATCACAAAATTTTGGTCCTAAATCCACTTTCGAGCCTGATTTGACCTCATTTTTTACGATTCATCTGAGCAAAAAAAGTACTTGTTAAGAGTAACTCGTAATTTTGAATTTGTCGCATTCAAACATGAAATGAGAGAGATATGACTAACTTCGATTGTTTAACCATAAAACAAGCGGCCTATTTTCAAGACTTGATTTGACCTTATTTGTTGATAGGTCCAACTAGATAGTGAAAGTACTTGTTAAAGAAAACACATAGCACTTGATTCATCAAATTCATATTTGAAATGAGAGAAATAGACTACATTCAACAGTTTGAAACCAAAATAAAACTAAATGACAAACTTTTAAAATATTTAGGACCGATATAGATATTAGAGTGTATATTTAAGACCAATTTGAACATTTAACCTTTTTTATTTGATCAAATTGAAGAATAATAAAACATGAAAGAGATCAACATTATCTATTTTAGAATTTTTTAAAAAAAAATTAAGGGTCCTTCTAATATGTGCCCTTGGGCATATGTTAAGGTTTCTTTTGACTAGTCAAGTGAGTTTTCAAACATTAAAAATTATCTTTTAAATGAATTTTCGTAGATTTCAAGATATGAGATGCTCTATTAACCAATCAGAAGAAACCTTAAAATGTGCCCTAAGGGCACATGTTAGATAAATCCAAAAATTAAAATAGAGCATTGAAATACAAAACTTGAACATATTCAACTATGTCTTTGGCTAAATGACAAAGAAAATGATTATGCGATCATCTGAAGTTTGTTGGTCTCCCAACTTAGAATGAGTCAATGAGTTAGATATTTTTAGATACATATCACATTTAAGAGTAGTTTTTTGTAGAGAAAATTAATAGTTGGTCCTTATAGTTTATTTGAATTTTAAATTGGCCAAAGTCCTATTTTGGTCTCCCAGTTATGCTTCTTGTTCCAAATAGGTCCCCCAGTTATTTTTTGTTCCATATTGGTCCCCCAGTTATGCAAAACTTGAAAAAGTTGGTCCCTCTAACGTTTTCCATCCATTTTTCTGTTAAAAAAAGAGGAAAAATAAACTTTCATCCCCAAAAGTTTTATTTTTTTATATTAAGGTCCTTTTCTTTTTATAATAGGATCAAAACATAAGAAAATGAAGTAAATTAAGATTTTAAGTGAATTTACCCAAAAA
>QANZ01045740.1:3672-14566 GCA_003254925.1 Chamaecrista fasciculata | reverse complement strand
TAAATTCACTTAAAATCTTAATTTACTTCATTTTCTTATGTTTTGATCCTATTATAAAAAGAAAAGGACCTTAATATAAGAAAATAAAATTTTTGGGGATGAAAATTTATTTTTCCTCTTTTTTTAACGGAAAAATGGATGGAAAACGTTAGAGGGACCAACTTTTTTAAGTTTTGCATAACTGGGGGACCAATATGGAACAAAAAATAACTGGGGGACCTATTTGGAACAAGGAGCATAACTGAGGGACCAAAATAGGACTTTGGCCTTTTAAATTTAATCCTTATAGTTTAAATTTTTTTAAATTAGCCCCTATGCTCGGATAACAGTTAAGAATTTATTCCCACTAACTAATTCATTATAACAGTGTTAACTTATTGTTAGCTAAGGCAACTAATGCTGACATGAAAATAATATTTTAATTGAGACTCATTGAATCTGTTTGAAATTTTGAATCTTACTAAAGAGAATGCAATCTGACAAAAAAATAAAAAAGAGCTAAAGTCTCAAATTGATCCCTTATGTATGAGATAGAATTTAAATTGGTCCCTTTTACTTATTTCATATTTGTCACATATGTTTCATTCCTGTTTTATAAGTCCTACTATCAAATTGCTCCATTAAAGATGATGTGGCATAACACTCTTTCATTGGTGTCATTTTGTCTCTCCTGAATATCTTATTTTCCGATGTGGCAGATAATAATAATACGTTGTCGGAGACGCTGTGAAATTGCCCGGAAATGCTACAAAATTACTTTTCTTTTCTTTTTTTTTTATTAAAGGAAATGCTACAAAATTAAAGGAAAAACAAAAAAGGAAAAGAATATTATTACTTAAAGCATTAGAAAGATTAATTACTACTTTTACATAAATGAAATGATGAATAGGGTATCTTATATATTTGTGCATTATGTCACTCACAAGTTGCTGAAAGTGAAGAAAAGTATCACTACAAAAAATTCATTCAGCGACGGTTTTCAAAATCGTTGCAGTTACTGGAGTTAGGAACATTCAGCGGCGATTTTTCCCGACCATTGGAATAACAGCTGCAAAATGATTTCTGGCAGTTTTGGCAGCGGTGTAACAAGCGCCGCTAAATGCTTTGAATTTTCAAATAGAAAGATGTGATGACAGTTGTAAACGATCGTCATATGTATTGAAACAACAAGAGACCTTGCTTTGCATCAGTAAACAGATATCAAACAACTAAAATTTAAATCATCAAAGATATAACAAACATTGGTTTATCCAAGCTTACCTTGTGACTTCACACAGTCTTAAAGGTTAAATTAGAATATGTTTGGATTGAGGATTAAAGAGAAGGAGAGAGAGGGGAAGAGAAATGGGATCTCTTCTCCTTATTTGGGAAGTTTTTTTTAATAACATCCTTATTTGGGAAGTTAAAAATTGGAAGAGAGGATCATCATTGGGGACTAGTTTTTAATTCCTCATTCTCCTACTCCTTCATAAATTTCAATTACTTCAATTTTGGGTATTTTGGAGGAGTTACTTTCCAAACAAATGGAAGAGTAAAAGGAGATTAAATTCCGCTTCCCTTCCCTTCCCTCTCCTTACCCTCCAATTATCTAAACAAATTTCTGCAACATTATATGGACAAAAGTGGACTACTAGAACCATCTATATATATAGAGAAGAAAATATATATATATATATCTTATTTGTAAATGATCCAAACAAAGATTACCATCGTTTAATAGTACGGGGTGGCAATCTGAACCCATTACCCACCGACCCTAACCCAACTCATTTAGATAATGGGTCAAGATGGGTTGGATCCAAAATTGACACATTAAAATTTAGGTTGGGTTGGGTAAAACCCATGGGTTACCCAATCTAACTCAAATTTGTATCAAAACTACGTAGTTTCATGAAAGGGGTGAATATGAATTTTATAAATTTTTGCAAAAATTACAAAATGCCCCCCAAATAATTTCAAAATTTACAAAAACGTCCCTGAACCATAATACATGAGGACTAAAATGAAAATTATAAAAAAAATTTGGACCAAATTGTAATTTTAAAAATATTGGAAAAAAGATAAAATTACAAATTAGTCTTAAATTTGGAAAACGAATCCATTTTAATCCCACCAATCTGAGTTCAGGAAGATGAATTTCGAAATTTTTGCAAAAATTACATAATGCCCCTAAATATTTTTAAAATTTACAAAAAAATCCCTGAATCATGATATTTGAGGACTAAAATGAAAATTTTGAAAAATAATTGGGGTCAAAATGTAATTTTTAAAAATATGAAAAATGTGGAAATTGCAAATCAGTCAAAATCTGAAAAAAGAATACGATTTAGTCCTAAATTTGAATAATTCAAAAATTATTCTCATTAATTGGTTTATAAATTAAATAATATAAATATTTTAAGATGGGTTCATGGGTTTGGTTGGATCGACCCTTGATTTTATTTGACCTACTCATGACCCATTTAACAAATATAAATGGGTCCTAAATTGGTCATTGACCCATTCATGACCCACCCACTTGTAACCCAACCTAAAACCAACCCAACCTACCCATTTTGCCACCCCAATTTAATAGTAATCTTACACTCCTAGAAGTCAATCATCGTGTAAGTGATGAGGTGGGGACAATGTTGGAGAAATTTTGGCCTAATTTCTTCTCTCTTGAAAGACTTTCAATTGTGAGATCACAAATGTGGTCAAATATAATCAACAAAATTAAAACAATACAATAATTGTATTAATCAATTCTAAGGCAACCTGGTAAAAGTTTGATAATAATATGACTTCAGAAGGAAGAAAATTCAGTTTCATCAACACAATCCATCAAATAAAAATTTCTCAGGAAAGATCCGTATCTCACTAAGATCCATATAATAGAGTCATATCACTGCTTTCTAGTTACTAAGATCCTATCCCACTGCTTTAATTTGTCTGAAACATTGTAAAATAAACCAGACAAAGAAAAAACAAAACTACATAATTAATCCAAACACTCTGTTAACAAGCATATCTACGCAGAGTCAAAACTAAAAAATTTTACTAAGAAAAATGTTAGAGCCCAGAGATAGAAAATGCTGATTATATTATATATAACTGAAAAATACAGCCCTCATAGAAGCAAGTAGCAAATATGGATCAAAACAACTAAACAATAACTAAGAAACAGAACACAATAAACACAAGAACAACAAAATAAAGGCAATAACATAAGGTGCCTAGCTTTTGAGAGGCTAGACTGTCTCCCAAACCTTGGCTTTTGAGATGCCAAGTCTCTCCCAATTTTTCCTAACCAAATCCCTGCCTAAAGCACTTACAAAACATGTTTATATAGCTTCAGCCACTATCCTTCATATTACCCAAAGTCTTCACCAGCCGTTATGCCAGGTCAGCAATGTTTATTTGTCAAACACTATAATGCTTATTTGTCAATCATAGATATAACTATCTTACATACTGCTCCTCTCACCATTCACTTTTAATCCCTTTATTATTTTATTAATCTTTCTTTTGTGGAGGGCCCATCGGTAAAAAAAAAAGGACTAACCTTCACAACTGAAGCAAAATTGTCATCCAAAATAAACCCAATGCAATACTTATATCAGCCCGAACCCCAAAAGTTACATAGGCTAACTGAGGAATAAAACAAGACAAATAAACAGAACGAGATTCAATTAATAATTATATTGAAGAACCAACAAAGTTGGAAGACTTGCCAAAATAACTCTGCGTTTCACTACTATCAGATATCTACGAGTCTTGATCTCTAATAACTCTGCATTTTACCAATACACATTATTACTAATAATGTGTCAGGATTGTTCCTTTTAATTCTTAACATTGAATAGTATACAATTCCATCTCTGCCCTGAATTCTCCCATCTTTAAGTTCCATTTGTTCCCTTATTTGATGACCATTCATCAAAGTCAATATTCAACAACACCAAAAAACACAAGATATTATAACACTAATTAATAGCTGATAAGGTCATATTAAGCTACCATAAGAAGACTTATCAGTGTGCTAGCAAAATATATATATTAAGCTACAAAACTAATGGAATTAATAGCTGATAAGGTCATATTAAGCTACCATAAGAAGACTTATCAGTGTGCTAGCAAAGTATATATATTAAGCTACAAAACTAATGGAATTAATAGCTGATAAGGTCATATTAAGCTAACATAAGAAGACTTATCAGTGTGCTACCATAATGTCATAGTCTCACACAAAGGTAGAGTTTTCATGATTAATATATTTATTTATAAAAATCAAGACGTGAAAACTGTCATTACCTTACAATAAACACTACAAAGGCTTTTAAATCATCTTGAAAACTTCACTTCCATTTCTGAAACATATCTACACATACAGAAGGAAACTATCAAGAATTGCAAAATTTAGCTTAAATAATTCTGCTTGTATTTCCATCATTCAAGTATATCTTTTCAATTGTTACATTCACAAAAAGGCGCAAGTCTTGAACACCAGAAATTTTAGCATTTTCTCTCATGATATTCGAACATAGCAGAATAGGAAGAAGAGAAAATACTGACCTCACTTTCTTCTCTCCTCTAACCTCAATCCTTTCTCTACAAATCATTCTCCTCTCTCAAAATGCTTCCTCAAAATGTGAGAAGAACATATAATATGACATAACCATAACAATAATGTAACAGTCGAGTAACTATCGGAAGAGGGAGAGACTCACCTCTTTGCTGACATAACTTTGATGGCCGAAATATCATTCGAGAAGGAGCAATGTTGGTGCGGCATGGGTCAACCGGCATGATTTCTCTATGGATAATGTAAAGATAGCAGTACTTGGAAATGACTAAATAATTATAATAATGCCACGGGTCATTTTTGTTCTTTTGTTTTCAGAAATCAGAGCACCTTTTAGTTGTTTTTGTAATCAGATTTTTAAAAGCAACGTTTGGTTTTCTGATTTTTTTTTTTTTAAAAAAAATTGTATCATCAAACAGGATTTTTTGTGTATTTTTGTTTTTTAGAAGTAAAAACTGTTTTTTTTAAAAAAAAGGAATCAATCAGGCCCTTAGCTTGTGCAAGTATCCTCTTTCACTGCTACAAAATTTCTCAGAATACAATAGGGATAGCAGTAACATATAGCATCACACGACATATTTAACTACATGGATTACTCTTGGTTCTTGCATAATATAAACAAAATTGATTGGTAATGGTAACATTCACATGGTTATCCTACAAATCAATAGTTCAAATTGACATACCATAATAAAGAAAGAGTTCCATCAGATTAGAATTTGAAGCAGAAATTGTAATATTATAATAAAGCAGGGAGACATAAATTCACTCATCTCCACCAAGAAACTGTCTAGGACTGAGCTTTGGGTAGAGATCTTACATGACTTTTATATATGTTCAAGAGCTCTGGAGCATCTTCCTGAAATCTTAAGACAAATTGCTCCAGAAACATTTTTTCACTTATCTTAACAACAGAATAGAAGGGCTTACGGTCGGTAATCAAACCCTTCATTTTCAAAATTTTAAAAACTGAGCATCGGGGAAGAAGTCTCCGCTTCATGCTATAGCCAAAAAAAGCAGGGTATTTAGTTATATCTTCCAATGATAAACCTATTTCATCCAACAAAAACTTCATTGTGCTTGTGATTTTCCCCTCTGAAAGCATCATGCACATTGGAAACTTCCTGACTACTGAAAGAGTGACATCCCTGGACCAGCCACATCTCTCAAAGATATCCAGCTTTGACTCCCATTTTGATTTCGTCATTACTGATGACACAAAAACTGCCTGGATGAAAGTAGGCTTAATAGAGGGAATTCCTATTTCTGTAGCAAACTTGACGTTTTCAACAAATTTTGCATGCTTTTGAAACGCTACACAAGGAAAGTGAATTAACATTTGAGAGATAGAAGACCGAGGAACTCCATGTTGTTTCAAAACCTCTATGTTGGGAACTAAATCCGCTACATTCGCACGGGAAAAAACCCACTGTTTCAAAGCTTTTTTTACTTTCTCATCATCATCAACTATACTCTTTAGGGCCTCATAAAATGGAATCGTACGTTTCTTTAAGCTTGTTCCTAGGAGTGTTTGAGTGTTAGAAACGATGAGTTCTTGGAATTCAGGACTTGAAAGCCCCATAGACTGGAAAAACTTCAGTTTGGGCGAAAGGGTCTTCTCAGGGTTTGCCCGAAGCACCGTAGGGAAAGTTTTAACTATTTTAGATATATTGGTTTCGGAGAATCCGTAGCTTCTAAAAAGATTAAGTACCGAGTCGGGATTCACTGGGTCTTTCAATTTAACCTTTTTGGATACATCAATTGCTACATTGGCGGACAAGCCGCATGAGTTCATGAGGTAAGAAACTGTGAACGATTCATTTCCTTCTAGCTTTAGCTTTGGAGGATTTGATGGAGGTGATTTCACAACTGAAGAAAATGAATTGAAAATTTGGGAAGCATTGTGATGGATGAAACCTAATTGGACACTCCTCCTACTACAGGGCAGTGATGAAGATAATCTTGCGACGAGAAATTTAAGCATGAAGGGCAACGAGAAACTCACCCAATCGTAGTCAGAAGCATCAATTTGAAGTCACACACGTAGTATTACAATCTCTCAAATCCCGCTTCGGTCTTTGAATTGAAACGCAAGTTTGCTTTCTTCTCCGATTCCGAGTCGAAAAATCAACGATGATGAAAACTGAAAACCCTAATCTAACGGCGACTTTGGAGTACCTTTTGCCCCGTGTACTGTTTTCCTGTCAATTTTGGTAAAATCGCATTTCTCTCATTTCTTTTTTATTTTCTTTTCATTAAAAACGTAATATATGCCAACAAGTCATATTTTTTTTTTCTTTTTGGGTTATAAAGTTGAAAATATAGAATCGGTTTGATTTTCATATTTATAAATATTTTTTAAAATTATTTTAAGACTATAGAATATTTATAAATAATTTTTTATTTTAATTATAGATTTTAAAAACAATATTTTAAATTTTAAGTTTAAAAATTGAAAAAATAATATTATTAAACATAATTCTAAAATAGATAATGTTGGCCTCTTTCGTGTTTTTTCTTTTAAAACAACTCAATTTGATCCCAAGAAAAATTTATACATTCTATTTGATGCTTCTCATATACTTATACGTTCAACCAACTTAAATGTAAAATGAGTTAGGTATCTTTAGATACATATCACATTTAGGGGTGAGTGTATAAGTTCAACTGAGTTGCCTTCATTGAGGAAAAATTTTAACCTAATCCATACATCTATTTATGTATTTTGTTGTGTCAATTTTAAATTTTTTACTCACTCAACATGGCGCAATCCAACCCGTATTTGTAATTGGTTGGGTTAGGTTTGGTTTACGGGTCAACGCATATATTCTTTTTAAATAATAATAATAATAATTTTAGGTTAAAGTTTATTTTTAGTCTCAAAACTTTTGTTTAAGTTTCTATTTAGTCTTAATCTTTTTGTTGTACTTTTGGTCCCATAACTTTGTAAAAAGTTCCATAATTAGTCCCATAGTAAGTTTCGTCCAACTTTTGCCCGTAAGTTTGACATGGTAGGTTGACATGGCCAACTTAGATGAAGTAGACTAAAAAAATGCACTTTTGGTCTCATATTTTTGTATAAGATTACAAATTTAGTCTCATATCTTTATAATGAATTTTGAAATTGGTCTCATATCATATGGGAATAGTGAGAAGTGCATACTATGAGCTTTTTTATAATCGTCAAGCAAGAGGGTTTGATACATTAGTTTTAAATATGATATTTTCAATGATAAATTGGTATGCAAAAGAGTCAAAAGAGTTGACTCGTCAGTCCGGCTCACTCAAGTTGACTCGTCACGAGCCATGGCTCACGCGAGCTGGCTCACATGAGCCAAAAATCCCATATGAGCTAGGTTTGCCAACTCCGCTCGCCAACTTGGTAAGCCGAATTAACCCACTTAATCCACCACTCATTATTTTTTTTTCATTTTTCCCATTTTTTTTTAAATCAAAACCATTTTTTTATTAACTTTCTTAATACAATTCATGAAAATTAAGGCAAATTATACCAATACCATAACTATTTAATACTAATCACTAATCACTACATATAAAATTATATATATATATTTTTTAAATAAGGTGGGTTGGCTCACTAACTCGCCAACTCACACGAGTTAATTCACTACGAGCTGTGAGTTAAGTGGGTCAACTCACACGAGTTATAATTTTTTGCGAGCTGGATTTTTTCAAGCTGACTCGTCAATATAGCGAGTTAAACGAGCCAACCCACTAGGTTTAACTCGTTTTAACGACCTTACTTGTCAACATATATTAACTTCTATCCAACAATATCCAATTTAATCATATACAATCAAACAATCCAAAATAAAGCTCATCCTTTAAAATTGAAATGTATCCATTCACATCCATTATTACATCCAGCGTACCAAGATAATTATTCCAAACAGGATCAAATTGAGACAAGAACAAAAGTTATGGAATCAAAAGTGCACTTTTTTAGTCCACTTCATTCAAGTTTGCCACGTCAATCGCCTAGTCAGCCTGTCACGATAAATTTAATGGTAGAAGTTCGACAGGATTTACTATGAGACTAACGGTTGAACTTTTAACGAAGTTATAGAATTAAAAGTGCAACAAAAAAAATTTATGTAACCAAATTGAGACCTAACCAAAAGTGCACTTTGATCAAAAACATTTTTTGGAATTTTTTTACAGAATTTTTTTTCTCATACACTTCCAATAAAAAAAAAACCAACAAATTGATGTTAAGGCCTATGGGTCACATGAGAAGGACTAGAAAAATTACTTTTTTTTTAATCTAAAACAAAAGAAAAAATATTTGAGCACGCAGTTGATTGTTGACTCAAACTTTTGAAAAAACAAATACTTTCCTCAAAAAAGAACACAAGTAAATGATGCCAAAATAAATCGTATCATTAAAAATAATTACAAGATTTACCACCTATACAATTTATTTTAGACTTAAATTTTGTCTCAAAAATTGTTTTTTACTATGTTTAAAATTTTAAAACTTTAAAGATTTAAATATCTTTTGTTGTTAACACCATCTCTAATATATTATACATTTGTTATTAATTTTTTGTCAAAGGGTCATTTTGGTCCTAAATGTATGTCTTAATATTCATTTTGATCTTTTATGTTTCAAAATGTTCAAATTGGTCCTAAATGTTGGCAAAATATTCTATTTTGGTCCCAAATTATTGAATTTGGTCAACTCTTTTGTCTCTCATTTCAAGTTCAAAAGACTTGTTAAGAATAATTCGTAGTTTTGAATTCATCGCATTCGAACTTGAAGCGAGAGAAATATAGTCAATTTTGCTTGTTTGATTGTAAAATGATCGATCTAATTTCGAGATCAATTTAACCTCGTTTGCTAACGGTCCCAACTGAATAGAGAAAATACTCTTTGAGAACAATACGTAGCTCTAGGCTCGTCACATTGAAAAGACATATGACCATATTCAATTGTTTGAGACCAAAATGAAACATTTGCCAACATATACGACCAATTTGAACATTTTGAAACATAAAAGACCAAAATAAACATTAATCAAGGCATACATTTAGGACCAAAATGATCCTTTGACCTTAATTTTTCATTCTCTTTTATATATCTACTAGCCCCAAACCCGTGCAATGCACTCATGTGGTTGCTATATAAATGGATAGATATGAACTTTGGAATATGATATTAAGAAATATATACGTGCATCATAAAAAGGATTTATAATACAAAATAAACATAATCACCATAAAAAATTAATTGAAAATAAAACTAAATAAATTTCATTGAATATAATGAAAAATGACTGCATCCATACCAAAGCATCATACAAAAATAGTAATACAATAAAAACATTTCTAGACATGGATAAAAGAGCTTATAGAATTATTTAAGATTTTGAAAAACTTCCTAGTAGATAACATTTGAAGCCATGTCGACTTCTTCATTGTCATAATGGTATATCAGTATCTTCAAACCCGATTTTGAATGAAGTCTTGATATTGCAACTTATAATTGACCATGGGTAAAAATAGAATAACGAAGGTATATACTAACACTAGATAAGGATTGACCTTGGCTCCTTTTTATAATCATTACAAACGACAACATAATTGGAAATTGTCTATACTCAAATCTAAATAGTAATTTAAAATCTGAAAGTGTGATTGACATCTGAAGAATAAGAACCTTCTCATTAATGAATTTACCATATGTAATTATTACCTCAAAGACATCACTAAGACATGATACAATGAGTCAAGTGCCTTTTGATCTACTGTGTCAAATGTACCATCTGGAGCACATCAATACCTCTCTCTTTAGATTTCTTTGGAAGGATTTATGGAGGACTAAAGCACCTATGAGGGTGTTGTTGACCACGTGGAAAATCTGGCATTATGCTATCCCGACCTTCTCTAATCTTAATCATCATCATCTCTGTTGTGATATTGTTTACCCGTTTTGTGGTGCTTTGGATGCTTCTATCTCCCATATGTTCCTTCATTGCAGTTTTGTTTGCCTCTCTCTGATGGAGATTATTCCCTAGGGACAATCACCTCATAGATATGTTGTGAACATATCAATTAATTTATAGGGATAAATTAATGGTTATCACATTATTAGCATGTTTACTGTGATAACAGTCCATGATTAATTATAAGATAATTAATCTAAAACTGTCCCTGGTCGATCATTCGAGTGGGAACTCGAATTGAACTAAGACCAGCATGACCTCGGTGCATAGGGATGCATGCACTAGATGCTGGTACGAGAGTCATGGTGCAATTACGTAAGGAGTTACGAGTTGCTGGACTGACCCGGAGAATCCTACATGGTTT
>QANZ01045732.1:15556-115872 GCA_003254925.1 Chamaecrista fasciculata | reverse complement strand
TTAAATCCTAACAGAAAAAAACCTCAAGGTACCAAATCGCTAACGAAGCAAACCACGGGGTACCACAATGCAAAAATTTTTCTTTCAGGGTACCAAAGGGGAACCGCCCCTAACCACAGGGTACCAAATTGCAATTTACCCAAAACTATAACCATCTAAAGAACTAGAAATATAAATAATGTCATAAAAAAACAAAGAGAGAGAGAGGAACCCTCACGGGGAGGGTTTTTCAACATTGCCTAGATGAAGGGGCTACTGCCGTTGTGCAGCGACAGCCCAAGGACGCTACAATCTGTCTTTTTTGTGCGGAACTCTCTTGCTCTCTTGCAGCGGCTCTTCATTACGCAATCAACCGCAAAGAACCCAAAAATTGAAACGAAAGCCACAACTGAAATCCGCCAAACTAATGCGAAACTGAAACGAAAACAAAGCCACCACTGAAATCCACAACTGAAAAGAAAGCCGCAGAAAGCCCCACTGAAATTCACTGCCAAGAACCCTATAAACATAACGACGCCGCAGAAAGCACACAGAAAAGGAGAGCTGCTGCAGACCGCCCAAACCCAGAACAACGCCGACTACAAACCACAAGCAGAGCGTCGCTGTAGAAGAATGAAAGACGCCGTCGAAAACCCTAAAAATTAGGTAAAGTCTCTCATAAAAGAGAGAGTTGGGCCCTCACGAAAGGATTGTTTTTTCACTCACGAAAAAAGAATTGAATTACAATCAGTAATTTAGACACCTAAATCTTTCATCATATTTTATACGAGAGAAAATCTACTATTTAGTCCCTAAATTTACACTAAATCAATTAATCAATCCCTAAATATTTAAAATACATGATTTGGCCCCTGAAATATTTCAGTTATTAACTATTTGGTTTCTAGTGACAATTTGGTCCCTGAATTTGAAAAAAAATTATACTTTTTGATCTCTGAATGTGTATCAAATTAATGCTATTTGGTCTATGAATTTCAACTAATTGTATACTTTTTTATATCTGAATTTGTACTAAATTAATACTATTTGGTCTCTGAATTTGAACTAACTTTATACCTTTTGATTATTGAATTTATACTAAATTTATACTATTTGGTCCCTGAATTTGACCAAAAGATAAAATCGTTGACAATTACAAAAATTCAGAGATTAATAATATATTTTAATTATTAAAAATTGATTAATTGATTGGTTTAAATTCAAGAACTAAATAATAGGATTCTCTTTATAATATATATTGTCAAACCATAATTCCAAGCAAGCCGTATAGATTTTTTTTGTTTTCTTACACAAAACCCAAACCTAACTCCACGCGCCTTCTCAAACATTAAACATGAACTAACCTATCAAGTATCAACCCCCAACTTTTTATTTATTTATATCAAACCCAACTTTTTAATTGTGACTGCAAACTACCGTACGTACATTGCCTACATTAATGAGGTTGGTAATTTAATTTGTTGTACACGTCCTGCATTGTGATTTGTGGACGTTGTATTACATGTGGCTGTCATGACTTCTCTTCATAATACAGATAAAAAATCAGCAAAAATGGTGACATTATTATTTATTCTGATGATCTGTTCCATGGTGATGAAGATACAACACAAATGAAAAAAGAGCAAAGCCTCCCTCAGTTAAAGAAAAAGAGAAAAAGCTAGCTTGTAAATTTAAAAAAGCCAATAATGGTATTCGTTAATTTCTTTTTGGTAGTAAAAAGTTTAGACAAGTTAGATCTTGGAAGTTCATTAAAGCCTGATATGCCTTAAAACTCTATGAACACTCAAAGAAATACTTAGAGATCACCTACTAACAAGGCCCTCACATTAATAGTAAGAATCGAACTCCCAACTTTGTGGGTTATGAGCTAACTCCTTACCAATTAAACCAACATTTATTTCTTAGATTGGTTAATTTTAGATTCCATACCATATCTCTTGTGAGTGTCTAGTTGTTTTCAAAGCCTTTTTGCTTAATGATTTTTGTAAATAGTATTGAGATGTGAGATTCTTTTGAAATGTACATATAATAATTATGAAAAAAAAGAGAGAATTGTATATATATCTATATATATTGAAAATTGTATTTGCTCAAAAAAATATTTTAAAATTTTATATTATACTAAAGAAAATTACATAAGAATAGAAATTGAATTAATTATTGAAAAAGTGATTGAAATTTGTATTAGAGTTTGTGCTGATGGAGTTTTGTTAAGTAATAATTTTAGATGTTTTTACAAATAATAATTAATATGGAGTTTGAAAATGATTTTTGCTTCTTAAAAACTTTCTACTACTAAAAAAAATATGCATGTATGTTACAATTATAATGATCTAAATAAGTTTTTATTAATAAATAATATAAATGATAAAATACTCATATTATTTTCTATGCCTATTACAATTATTATATATATATATATAAATAATTTTATATATCAGCATTATTTATAAATAAAATAAAATATAAAGGATGAAAATACTTCCACACAACCATATATTAATTGCATTGAAACAATTATAAACTTATAAATATTGTAAATTTAAAGTGAAAACTTTGCCAACTACCCCGAGTACTATGGCTACGTGGTTGAGTGCTGGTCATGGGTTCGATCGCTTGTACTAATAGTGATGTGATGCCATGGTGTTACATAATTGATTAAATGATTAATTGCATTGAAACGTATTCCTTCCCTTAAATCAATGGAAAACTACCTCGAGTAAGTGATGTTTCATGCATTTCATCCCAATATGGTTTTCTTTTGGGTCAAAAGCATCCCAATAATTTGAATAATAAATGCAAACAGTACTTGAAAGTTATTAAAAGAAGAAAAAAATTACTATGCAGACATTATAAGAGTTAAATGACATTAAAAATGTAATTAATATACATCTGTCATTTTATACAACTCAAATATTCTAATTGAAAAATTCAGGATTGATTACGAGATGTAATTTATTACTCTCTAAGAATAATAAAAATTGAAAAGTAATATATTTTGGTTAAGTTCAAACGAAGGTTATTCAAAACCTAACTTTAATTCTCACGTAGAGACAAGTAAACGAAGGTCACTCAAGATCTAATCATTTTTAAAAGGGATAAGTGATATGGTTTGAGATAATCACTTATATCTATAAGACACTACAACATAAGGATCACTTGTCTCGAAAACCTAATTAATTACCACAATCTTTATACAATTATCCTTAAGGACAAAATCCCTAATATTTCAGTGTACTTTACTAACACATCAATCGCTTTTTGTCTTTGGCGAGCTCCCCATCACTTGTGGCAAGACTCATTTTATAACTCATACCATCAACTCTAAAGGTTATTTAAAAACAACTCCAAAACTTGTTAGAATATTTAATTTCTCATCTGACAACTCAAGATATGTTTTACGCCAACCACACACCTTAGTACCACTAACCATGCTCCACTTTTCTATCTATACATACATGCTCCAAAACCTTAACAAAGATAATACTTCTAACCAGTGTTTAAGGACCCGGACCGGCCCGGCCGGTTCGAACTGGAACCCGCAGGTGAGCCGGTCCAATTTGAGCATTTACCCGGATGCAATTGGACCGGTGCTGACCCGGATTAACCCGCAGTTTTTTGTGAGACCCGTTGAACCGGAACCAGTTGCAAACCAGAGATTTGTTTCAGATTTGAAAAGTTCAGGGCGCTGGATTCGAACGCTGATTCCTTCTTTATGCAGCAAGTGCATCTCCACTGAACCACATGATGCATTCTTGTTATGTATCAATTTATTTTATTTATTACAGTATATCGCTTCAAGATTCTTAAAGCTAACCCAGTAAAACTAGTCACCACGTCATTACTTGTCATTTTATTGGCATTATTTCATTTATATTATTATATAGATATTTGAGTTTATACAAGAAGTCAACATATATTTCTAATAAAAAAATATATCATGTAATATTATAATTTAAATATAATTAAGCTATCTTTTAATATTTATACTATATTAACATAACTCCTAAAATTATTATTTTAAAATTAGTGTTACTGTTAGTGTACATAACTTATATGTTTTATTTCTTAAATTAAAGTATAAGAATTTTAAAATTTCATTAAATAGTTTTATTTATAAGTCTCAAAAGGCAGAACTATATAATTTTTGATATTTTATAAAAAAATTATTTTTATGATAACTTAATTTGTTGTTATAATTAATATATATATATAATTTGACCGGTTCAACAATTAACCCGATTGACCCAACGGTTAAACTAGAAACCCGTGACCCGAGTCCTTGACCGGGTCAATGACCGATCCGGTTATTAAAACATTGCTTCTAACTCCCCTAAACCCTTATTATTATTACTTCTCATATCACTTCTAACTTAAGTTTCAGAGTAAATTTTTAAAGCAAAGTTAACTCCAAACCTCACTCCTCGAAAGAAACTTGAAGACATGCTCTTGTAAACATACTTTTAAGGTTTCAAGAAGAAAATAAAGAGAAATTTTTACTACTAAAATTTTTGTGAGATTGATTTAAATGAAAAGTGTTTGGATATTGCTTAAATAAAATTTAAAATTTAAAATTTTATAAATATAATTATTTTTGTTAAGAAACTGTCTCATCACTCGCTTCTGTGGAGAGCATTAACCAATTTGTGGGGGAAAATTAATTGTGGTCAGTGCTGGAGCATTGGGGATGGCAAAAAGACGAGCTTTTGGACTGATGTTTGGGGAAGTGGGGACAAATGTCTCATGGAGGATATTGTTGTGTCTTTGCCTATAAGAGAATTGGATCGTAAAGTGGCCGAAATGGTTACTCTTGATGGTTTTTGGGACCTCAATTACTTAAGGCCTATTCTGGGTAATGGGGTTCAACGTTTCCTAGCTGAAGCCGTGCCTCGTGATAGATTGGGCGAGGATAGGATTAAATGGCTCTCTAAGGGGAGTGGTATTTTTACTGTCAAAACTGCCTATAAGTTAATCAGTAAGAGTTACCCTCCTAATGACATTTTCAGAGCTATATGGAAACTTAATGTCCCTGAAAGAGTTAAATTCTTTATTTGGAAACTTGCTCATGACAGATTACTTACTAGGGAAAGGTGTAGTGTCTGGTTTGGCTCCTCTGACAGATGCCCAGTTTGCCCGGATTGTGTTGAATCCACTCTCCATGTGCTGCGTGATTGCCCTGCTGCTTATTCCCTGTGGAAAAATTTCTTGACGCCTAATCAATTTGATAATTTCTATAATAATGCTAACATTACAAATTGGATTGCTCTTAATTTATCTAATTCTTTTTCTGATGTTCTAAATTTTGATTGGAATCAGATGTGGGCTATGACTACCTGGAATATTTGGAGATGGAGGAATGATGCTCTCTTCAATGCCAATCATAATAAACCTAGGGATTTTTATCTCAGCGCCATATCTGCAGTTCAGGAATATAAGAATTGTTTTGATGTTCTTAATGTAGGGATGAATGCAGTTGAGAAGCGCAATATCTGTATTACCTGGGAGAAGCCGGAGGAAGGATGGCTAAAGCTTAACACTGACGGAGCTTGTGATCAGGTTCGTGGTCGTTCAGGCTGTGGTGGTCTGCTGCGGAACTCTGACGGAGCGTGGGTCTTGGGGTTTTCGAAATTTTTGGGATGCTGCTCCGTGTTGAAGGCCGAAGCTTGGGGCTTAATGGAGGGTGTGAAATGTGCAGTTGAGGCTGGGAGTTCCAAGTTGCAGATTGAGAGCGATTCTTCTTTGCTCGTCAGCGCTGTGTTGGATTCAAGGCCTTTAGGAGCTGACATCGATGGCATCGTTCGGCAGATTGTCGATTTGCTAAGTTCCGTTGAGGTGTGGTCTCTCAGGCATGTCTGGCGTGAGGCGAACGATTGTGCTGATCTGTTAGCGGCGTTGGGTCGTGATGATAGAAGCTCCGTGGACGTGGTCCGATACCCTCAGCCGCCGGCTGGTGTTGCTTTAGCTCTGCTGCGTGATGTTGCCTCCCTTGGCAGGGAAAGAGTTGTCTAGTTTTGTGGCTGGCTCTGTATTTTTTTCTCGCTGGCCTTGGTTCTTTTTCGGTTTTTGTTTTTTCTTTGTGTTTTTGTGGGCTTAGCCCACCGTTGCCTACCAAAAAAAAAATAAATAATATATAAGATTGGTAAAATCTAAATTAACCACAAAGTAATCTTGGAGAATCGGGTGAAAAACATATTTTGTTGAAAGAGAAAGTCTTTTATTCTTATTAATTTAAAATAATTTTAATAATAATATATGTTCAAAAACCTCGGTGCTTTCCAATCAGGATGGGTCGGTGTTCACTTGTCATCAGTTAGGCGTTAGTGTGTTTTGTATCGTTTACTCTTTTGTGTTTTTGTACTGTGTTGTTTGGTTAACAAAAAACAAAAAAACAAAACCTGGGTGAGATTGGCCGACATTGTTTTAAGGGTAAATTATAAAATAGGGTCCTGTGGTTTGGCCCTGTTTTAGATAGGGTACATGTGGTTTGAAAAGTTTCAAATTGGAGCCTAAAGTTAATTCCGTTTGCAAAATGGGGTCTAGGTGGTTTTGGCCGTCAAAACTAACGGTGCACGTGATTATCACGTGACACCCAAATCTGATTTGCCTAATTTAACATAAATCACTAATTTCTTTTTTAATCCCTAAACTCTCTAAAAAAATTTTTAATCTTCATCATTCATCGTCTTTATCTTTCATCATCTTCATCTTCTCATCTACTAACCCAAATCCAGATTCCTTCATGAAAAAAGCACACAAATCTCACATCTTCTCATCATTTTCATCCAGATTCCTTCATCTTTCATCATCTTCATCTTCTCATCATTGTCGTCATCATCATCTTCTCCCCCAAATCTCACAACCCTCAAATTGCAGCAAATCAATAACGAAAATCGCAGCAAATCGCAGCAGGAGATCAAAGTAAATCGCAAATCGCAGAAATCTTCTGATTTGGGTCAGAGTAAATAGCAAATCTGCCCAGAAATTCGAACAAACACAGAAAATGAAGATGAAGCAACGCAGAAATTCGCCCAGAACAAACGCGAACACAAATTCGAACAAACGCACACACAAATTAAACTCCCAAACTTGTCTAGATCTAGATGCAAATATGCCCAGGAGATTTAGATGAAGATGATGATTAAAAGAGAATGGAAGAGAAGGAAAGAACGACGACGGCAAGGGGAAGCACTGACGACGACGACGCCGCCGGAGAAGAACAATGGAGTTGAAAACGAAACCGACAGAGGAAGAGAATGCAGCGAGCGAGATGAGAGAGCCGCGGAAATGGAGGAGGAAGAGAGGAGCACGACGGCGGTGACGAGCTCTGCAGACGACGATGGTGAGAAGAAGGACTGACGGCGGCGACAAACACGGTGGAGGATGGTTGGAGGCGAGGCAACGACGGAGATGGAGGAAAGAAATTTGAAAACTGAGAATAGAGATGGAAGAAAGGGAGATGTCGATGGTTTGGAGAGAGAAAACAAAGGGGGCTAGGTTTTGAATCAAAACGCACGTTTTGGGGCTATTTTAGGGATCAAATTAGGTTTGGGTGTCACGTGATAATCACTAGCACCGTTGGTTTTAACAGCCAAAACCACCTAGACCCCATTTTGCAAACGGAGTTAACCTCAAGCCCCAATTTGAAACTTTTTAAACCACATGTACCCTATCTGAGACAGGGCCAAACCACATGACCCTATTTTGTAATTTACCCTTCTTTTGATGACTCACAAATTACATATATAATTTAGATTTAGATGTTGTTAAAATTAAAATAAAACAAAAATTCATTTTTTNCTATTGATGTTTTAGTCTATGAATATTATATACCATTTTTTATCTACTTCACTCTCATAATATTCTCTTGAAGAGAAATTCAACTAAATGGTGATATTCTCTTGGGGGTTGTCTTCTCTGTGCAACAGGTAATGCTATATTTATTTTCTTGGCATGGTGTAGTTTATAAATTAACTCCTATATACCAACTCTTATCCTAAGTTAATCTTCTATTTGATAGTTTTGTTGAGTGTAATTGTCCCTTTCTCTTCTTCAAGGGAGTAAAATTAAATAGGGTGTCTTGATACTTCCTTCTATTTTCTTACACTGACAAAAAAGTTAAGAGATGCATATATATATATATATATGTTGCAAGCAGTGTGGCAGCCTCTTACCCTCTCTCTCTTTTTATTAAGGTTGATTAATTATAATTATATATATTAAATTAATTAACCCAACGCCTATGTCTCTTTGCAGGCATTTGTCTGACAAGAGGGTGAAGATGGATGTCCTGTAGGGAAGCTTGGGGAAGAGGCTCTGAGTTTAAAATTCAACCTTAATAATTTCATTCATTGACTCATATTTTTATTGATTGTATTATTTTTATTGTGGCTACTTTGTCTAATATAGTATTTGTCTTGATTTTGGTTCATCTTACATTACTCTTGCCCAAGAGTAATGTCTAAACAGAAAATATGGCCTTGATGACAACACTAAGGAAAATATGGCCTTGCTGCAGTTTCACCAATTTTGCTACAAGTTTGTACCTGCAATTTCAATGACACCATCACTTACTTTAAGTCAAATAATTATCTAGATAATGCAGTACATCATAGCATCTGCTGATTTAGTTTGGACTTCAGAGGTATATGTACTATCGACTACCTACTTGCATGATGATTAGGAGCTTAAAATATTTGTGTTTGGGAATCTTTTATTCTGCAGGATTACTGTTCTCCACTTGCAATGACTAAAATTCTTCAGCTATATAGTAGATGAATAAATGGAGAAAAGATAAAATGAACAGCATGACATGAAGTCATGTGACAATAACTCTTTATGTTTGCCTAATTGAGCTCTTGGATTTTTGCTTCTATGTTTTATTACATTGCATTCAGTTGCTTGCTCTCTGTTTGTGAAAAAAATGAAAAACACCCCTCTTGCACTGATTGGTCTAAGTTCCAGCGAAAACATATATTGGTTACATCTCACTCTCAATCTCTCCCTCTTTTTCCTCTCTTACAGTAACCCCATTTCCTTCTTTCTTCATCCTTTATCTCAAATTTCTCAAAAAAAATATTTTTGTTTTATCATCGCTTTGTTTTGATTTCTCTATTTCAGATCCAAATTTCGTACCCACTCTCTTGCTAAGAGCACAATGGAAGGGAATACCTCCACCGTTCCAAGCATTGTTGTCTATGTCACCGTTCCGAACAAAGAAGCAGGTTCAGGGTTTTATTTTGTATTTCTTCGATATTCCTATCTGCGTATATTGTAGAAAATAGAAATGGACAGTCCAAATTCCATATTTTATATCAATTTCAAATAATGAGTTTAGATTGTGGCTTAAAGTATGGACTGCTACTGGCCTGTTGAAAGTATTTAGACATGCTAATTAACTATTGGGATTCGTTTTGTTCATCTTAAATAGCATAATATCCTGATTGTTCTTGCCTTGAAATGTACACAGCAGAGTAATGGAGCCATGGTTTTATTCTTTTTAGTGGGTATTTCAAGTTCTAAGGTTTTTGATGTCTGCACAGGATTCTCTACAGGCAAGAAGTTGGCTGAAAGCATTGTCAGAGAAAAACTTGCAGCTTGTGTAAATAGGGTACCGGGTATGATCTTTTCATCCTTTTATATATTATTCAGTATTTACAAGAGAAGGTGCATAAGTATCAAGGTCCATACCAAGTGTGGAATCAAGAAAAATAAAAGATGACGCCATGGGTAAGTGACATGTCTCTCATGACTTGTGCTGAATTTAATTAAAAAGAGAAAATAAGAGTTTGATAGGTTTGTCATCTCTTGATCGTTTAATTTGATCTCAGTGGAATGGAAACCGATGATTGTGTGCTGTCCAAAAATTGATAGTATCAAACAGCTTAGGCATAAGTTAGTTTGATTTTACATAGTGACTATGACCCCTTTACCTAAAAAATTGATCATTCATCTTTTATTCTAAAACAGAGAAATAATCATAGGCCTTCAGAAAGTTACTTTTCAAAGTTGCATATTTTAAATTCTTATTATAGTGTAGTAGATAAATGAAAAATATTTATTTTTGGGTCTGATACCAAAAGAAAAAGTTTTGAAATGTCTGGTAAGTTAGTAATTTAAGACTTTACAGCAAATGTACTTGATTGATAAGCATATAAATTCATGGCATTTATGCAGATTAAGTCTCATGTTTCTCTTCGGTTGATTTTTAGGCTGAAGGTCCAACTGCTGCTGAGTAAGAAGAATATGAGAAATCAATTTCGGAGGTGAATGCTGATAATGAAGGAGATGAAGATGGCAGCGAGGTTTGCTTAAATTCTTAGTCTAAATCATAGTTTTGGAACAAATTTGAGGACTAAAAACTATATTTTCTCTTATTTTCATGTCACACTTTGTTTGTAAGAACATATACTGTAACAATGTTTCTCTTAGAAAATTATTATAGATTAGGGATGTGTTAGTTTTCATTTTCTGTATAGACACATAAGGGTTTGAGAACATTGTTACAGTCTATGGGTGTGTTACTTTTCATTTTACTGTATAGTGGTAAGTTTTTTAAACTTACAAACTTGAAAAGAACTTATGAGAAGTCTAATATCATAGGTGGTAGAGTACAAAAACTGTTGTCTGCTGCAAGCTTTGGTGAGGTTAATTAAAATTTTGTCCCAATGGTTATTTTTGCAGATCAAAATAAGTTTAAGAAGGAATTTGACCAATCAATTTGTCCTATAATTCTAACCAATCTATGTGTAAAGTTCCAAGACCTCCTTGATTTATATCCTAGCTGTCATGGTTCAGCTCTTGCCACAATCTATGTGTAAATTTATTGTTGATGCATTTGCCTTTTAATTTATTGTTTTCTAATCATACATGCTACATGCTGAATGGAATGTCTATGACTCTATGCCCTTTCCAGAGCAATACTACTGAGATATGTATTTCTAATCATTCATTTGTTTCTTTGATGATTTTGTCTATTTCTAAATCATTGGAGGATTAATCTTGATTGGTTACATTTGTATAAATCAAGAGAACAACAAAGAAAAGATTGGCTTAAATATAGGCATTGAATTAATGTTAGTCTCCTAACATGTTGGCTTAAATATTGCTCCAGGTAGGTTTTTCACTTCTTTCAATAACATCTAGCAAGTTAGGTTTTTAGCTTCAGCATTTTTTTCAATCTAATTGTCCATTGTGACGTCCATAGCTAATATTACTAATTATTAATTTATTAGACTATCAAATACTAATGCAGTTTGTAGGATCTTTATAAGTAATGTAATTACCTCTCAATTTCATGATAACATAAGTATTCATGTCTCAACCAATGACATTACTTATACATTTTCACTAATAATTTGATTAGTTAACAATACATTATAACTTTTAATGATTTTTTAGACATGAGTAGATAACAAATGTCCACCTAATAATGTGATTTTGCAAATGAAAAACCTGTGCGTTAAAACCCGTGCGAACGCACGGGTCTCATACTAGTTAGTATAAATATGATGAATCCAAATTTGGTGATATCATTTATATTCCTCAAGTTATAAAAATAGTTGAATTTATAAATTAATTATTATTAAAATATTGGGAGCAAAGCACACCACAACAGTAAGTGAGTGACCTGCTGCCAGTGTTCAAGGTGATCCAAACATCTTTTTTATTAATTTAAAATAATTACATACTTTTTGTACCAAAAAATAATAATAATTAGATACTCTTCATTAAAAATTATGAGATGAGATAGGAAATGTATCCAAGATAGGATGATAATTAATAATTTTAAGTAAAAAGTATGAGTATTAAATAAAATTAATTTTACCTCTAATTTTATTANAAGAAAATTGTATGCATTTTAACCTAAAAGTAAAATATAACACTAAAAAAATCTTGCACAAAAAATTTAATAAATTTTGCATTCTTTTTTTATGAATCTATAAAATTAAATTTTGTTACCAGAAGAAAAACATGCATTATATTACATATTAATATTTAGCTAAAATCTTATTTTGTTCCTTAAGTTTTACTCTAAATTCTGTTTTGGTCCTCAATATCTTTTATGTTCTATTTTGATCCTTAATGTTTTCCAGAAGTTTTGTTTTAGCCCTTAACTATTAATGCATACAAAAGAACTCGCCAAGAGTAATATATAACTATGATTTGGTTGCATTCAGAATTAGAACAAAAGAGACATGGCCAACTTCATGAAACGAGTGACCTACTTTTAGGTTCGATTTGACCAAACTTGTTAATTAATGTTGTTAATATTAGAAGAATATAGTAGGCTTTTGATAGAACACGAAAAACAGAGTAGGCTTTGATAGTGTGGTCACTGTCCTTAAGGAAATTAAGCCCCCACTATTTGTATGCTGCTGGGTGTTTATGGCAGATTTCCTCCAGGATTTACAAAGTCTGATGTTATAGCCAGCAATACTATAACACCTTCTGAACACAAAACAGAGAAAGATAAGTTGAATATGAGATGCTCTGTTATTTTGAGAAGAAGTGTTATTTATAGGAAAAATCTGAACAGATACAACCTTTCAAATTCTAACATAAATAAACTGAATTCTCTGTTTATAATGAATGTTCATGACTGTTCATGAATGGGCACTTCTCTGTTTATAATTCGAATTAATTAATTAATTCGAAAAGAATAATAATTAAAATTAATTATTAGTCAGAAGTCCAATTGCCCCAGGTGCCCATCTTTGACTTATATATATAATTCAATTATTATAAATGACTTAACAATCATTTATATACCCTTCTCAATTCTATAACTTATCCAATGTGGGACTTTAATTACTAACTATACTAACAGTTAAAATCGAGAGTTTAAGTAAAATCGGAAAGGGGAGTGTATAATCATATCATAAACTCGGATTGTAAAATCATAGGAATTTACTTAAATACAAATAATAATTTTTTTTTGTAAGTATTTGGTAAGTGCTCTCACGTAAATGGTAAGTGCTCTCACGTAAATGGAGTTGTAAATTTCAAGCTTGGTAGGATCTCACCAAAATGGTAAGAATAATGAATGCAAATAGGTAGGATCTGAACTCTCAATTACTAATGCATTTAAACACTCCATGTGACGAAAGAAGGCATGAACACCTACTTCCTAATCCTGAATTTAGGGATATTCCTTAATAGTTTTTTTTGTTTTTTTATGTCCTCTTGATAGTTGATATCCAGGATTTTTCTCCTCATTAATCTATATTTGACACTTATTACGTATTTGGCTAGGATAGAAGAGTCTCAACAAGGATAAATATATTTAGGATAAATTATACTTTAGTACCTTATAGTTTAAAAAGTGACATTTTGGTGGTACCTTATGATATTCTCGTTAATGATTTGATACCCTGAACTTCAATTCGTCTGAAAATTAACAAATTTTTTATTTTAACAAACTTTGGGAGATAAAAGGAAATTATAATGTTAAGAAAAAAAGAATGAAATTACTGAAACACCCAGAAATATTTACATCTCATCAAAATAATTCTTAAAAACACAAAATTCTAGAAATATAATTTCTTGACAAAATTTATTTTTTAGATTCGCTGCGATGATTTCATTATAGATATGAAATTTATTTTTGAAAGCTTTAGCTCCAATTTCTGATATCGTAATATAACACTTTCGAGTGAGAAATAATAACTGATAGAGATAAAGTTTTCAAAAATATATTGCATATCTAGAACCTACTCATCGCAACGAATCTAACGAAATAAATTTGTCAAGAAAATAAATTTATAGAATTTTGTCTTTTTAAGAAATGTTTTGAAGAGATTTAAATATTTCTGGGTGTTTCAATAATTTTAGACTCTTTTTCTTGTATTAAAATTGCCTTTTATCACCTAGATTTGGTTAAAATTATAAAATAACCTCATAAGTGCCAAATTCTGTTAGTTTTCTAACATATTTAAAGCTCAAGATACTAAAACATTAACAGAGAATAGCACAGGATAGCAGAATGTCAACATTTTAAATCACAAAGTACTAAAGTGAAATATAGCCAAATTACAATATACCAAAATATAATTTACTCATATATTTATAAGTTCTAAAACTCGGGATCTTGCTTACATCATATCAAGGTGCTTACCACTTAAACCAATTTTTTATTAGTACTCCTTTAATAGTTTAATTTCAACTTGGTTGTGTAATTATGGTGAGATGTTTAAGGGTCTGTTTGGGAGACANTTGTATTAAAGTATAGGTAATTATAGGTGTGTAAGTAGGGATAGATTAGTAATTGTAAGAGAAAATGAGATGATGTTGTGAATGAGATTATGATGTGGATGAGATGAGATGAGATGATGATGAAAAAAAGACCAATTCAGTACTGTTCATCCAATCCTAGAATGAGATGAGATGAGATGAGATTGGATTGAAAAATATTGGGCTCCCAAAGAGACCCTAAATTGGTCATATATCTTTGTCTTCACTACGGGGATTGGGGAACCTTAGGATAACCATTTCACTTTATTGCACAATTTAAAATAATATATATTGACTTGCCACTGCTAATTAAATTAATTTGCGAAGATGATTAAATAATTAAATAAGCTGACTCAATAAATCTGTTCACGGTTCACCTATTTAATATAACTTAATTGAAGGAGGTAATTTCTACATAATTAAAATTTCAAAGCCTTAACCTATAAAGGTGATGTCGTTGAAAAAATAAAAAAGCCTTAACCTATTTAATACAGGGTAAATTACACAAAAAAGTCGTATGGTTTGGCCCATTTTTTAGATAGAATCTATGTGGTTTAAAAAGTGTCAAATAGGGTCCCTGTGATTTACTCCGCTAACAAAAAGGATCCTGAGATATATTTCGTCCAAAATTTGACGAAAATCTTAGCTAATATACTATTTTAAGACTCTAACTATTAATTTTTATGCGTTTGACTCCCTATTTGTATGAAATTTGACGGAAATCTTAGCTAAAATACTATTTTAAGATCCTAACTATTACTATAAAACTTTTCTTTTTTTTGTGTCAAAGTCATTCTCTCATACAAATATGGAGTGAAACACATAAAAATTAATAGTTAGGGTCTTAAAATAGTATTTTAGCCAAAATTTTCGTCAAATTTTGGACGAAAATATAGCTCAGGACCCTTTTTGTTAGCAGATCAAACCACATGGACCCTATTTGACACTTTTTAAACCACAGAATCCTATCTGAAAATGGGTCAAACCACATGGTCTTTTATGTAATTTACCCTTTAATATATACTTAACAGGAGGAGGAGATAATTTACACATAATCAAAAGTTTAAGGCCTTATTTTTTAGAGTCCCATGCAATATATTTAGCTCATTTTTTATAATGAGTTTGGTATGGTTCTTTTTTTTTTTCCTATTTGTCATATATTCATATATGTACTATGTAGGCCAAATTATTGCATTAAAAGTTATAATTTAATAAGTTTTGATGTTGTAGGAAAATGGGCAGAGTGGTTTGGAGTTTGGACCCAAATACATTTGCATTGGGACCTTAGTGTAAACTGTATAAAGTCTTGGGTCTACAAAAGTGATTTTCTTATTTTATTTAAATTAATAACAGAGAGGGAACAATTATTAATTTTAACGTGATTAAACTTTAAAGGGGTGGTTTTCATGAGTGAAATAATCTGGTAATTTTCAAGATCAGCAAAAAAGAAACCTCCCTTCTCTTCCCTTGTGCATTTGTTGTGAATCTTTTGATTTGGGTTCATCATCATAATTGGTGGGTTATTTCTTTTAATACAAGTTTTAAACTTATAAAATTATAGGGTAAGTATAGATTATCAAAATAGTATAATACTTGAGTACTAAGTATTGTCTCACAAAAAGTTGATTGTAAAACATCATTTTATGCACAATTTCATATTGTTCGATTAATCTAATCTAACAAAACAGTTGAGAACACATGAAAAAAAATTAACCAAGAATAAAATGTAAAAAGAGAGATAAAGAACTGAAAACACAAAAGTAGATTATGAGGGTCTTACCTTGAGTTTTCTTGATGTAAGCTTAGAAATGGCTTGAATGCAAGAAGGATTCGGCAAGAAAGATGCACAAGGATGACTCCATATAAATCTTTTACAATGTTTAAGTTAGAAAGGGTTCATGTGAATATTCTCTTATGTTTAAATTAGAAGGGGTTTATTAGGTGAGAAAGTATCTGTCAATGAGAGAATATATGTTACTTTTGTTGGGGTTTGAGTTTTGGTATTTATACGGGAAAAAAAGTAGTTTGCTGTAGCTGGTATATCTATATCTATATCTATACTATATTATATGGCTCCACCTTTTATGGTTGGTCAAAATTACTGAATTAAAAAAATAAAAAAGAAAAAAAAAATCACTCACTTTTCTTTAGCCCACGTTCTCTCACCCCAAACAAGTTTATTTTGATTTTCATTAATATTTTAAACTCCATAAAAAAAGGATAAATTACACTTTGATACTTTATGGTTTGGTCATATTTCACTTTAGTACTCGGTGATTTAAAAAGTGACACTTTGATACCCTGTGATATTTTCTCTTAATAAATTATTTTTAAATAATTTTATATTTTACAACGGGCACGCAAAGCCTCTAGTAAAGTATATGTGTGATAGTGACAGGAGTGTGGCAGTAGTGACATAGTGCGTGTCTTGAGTGCATATCCTGTTGTGTCAAGATTTGGTGGCTAATGTTCTGATTATATCTAGCAACAGTTTCCTAGTGACCTTTAACAGAGGTGTAAGTAATAAATGTGACCTGTGACTCGCTCGATGGCTAGTGATGTTTGTGTCGTTGATCGACAACTGTTAGTGGCAATAGAAAGTATACCGTAATTTAAGGAATTTGTTCTCTTAAGAAAACTACAAAGATTAGTACATTAAATGCAATATATCTTTTGACTTTGACTGCTTGATAGTGAGGGTGAGTAAGTTGTATGTATTCGTGTTATTGGACGAGTTAGTAACATATTAAACCAGGAACAATAACAAACACGATATGAAAGGCACTCCCAATCTTTTCAAAACTAATAAAGTAAAAAATTCAAGTAATTGACTCCATCGAAATCATAAGCCTCTATCAAAATCAGAGAAAAATGAGGGAGATCTGAGTACTGGAAATTTTGAAAGCAAGATGACACTTGTGAAAGAAAGAAAAAAAAAATTGAAAAATTTTACATTTCACAGCTTAGATCTATTGCAAGTGGTGGAAACCCCCAAAAATAAAGGGAGGAGTAGAAAATTTGTGAGGAAAAAACAAGGGAAAACTAGAAGTCAATGAAAGAAACGAACAGGAAAAAAAACAAAGAATCAAATGTCGTGGCGATCATATTGAAATAATGAAATCAAATGGTGATTATTGCAATGAATTAAAAAAAGATCGAAGAAAAGAAGGGACGAAATTAAAAGATTTGAGAATCTATGATTTTCACAAATTGTAATTTACATTCCCAAGAGTGGTGAGAACCGAGAATCCAACTAGCTTCCCTTTTAGTTTTTGACAATGAGGAAAAAAACGTTCATACAAACAAAAAAATAAACAACAAGCATTATAAGAAGTACGTACAATATATAACACATAAAAACCATTTTCTTGAGGTAGATGCCACCCACGAATTTCATCCTTCCTGTTGAAGTCAACATCCTGTGCTCCCTCCATTGTAGGCACTAGTGTTTTAACTTTTAACCAATCCACCACAGTTAAAGCAAAAAAAATAAAAGCTACCAAGGAACACAGAAGTCCAAAATTATCTAAGGTCATGTAACTATAGTAAGAAATTTAGCTTGTGAAGACTTGTGAAGAAACCACTACATTAGCTTGAATTTTGAAGAATAAATAACATATGGATAGAACATAGAAGGCTAAGTTTATTTTTAAGAGATTAAGAGAGAGTATTATGTTATTTTTATGTAAAGTTATATTATCAAGGTTAAAGTGAAATTTTGGTCCCTTATCTTTAGAGTAATAAGTTGTAATCCAGTCCCTCATTTTTTTGTTGCGATTTTGATTGTCTAAGTTTTCAAAAAACTTCACTTATTGGTACCAACAACTAAATGCAGTCATATTTCTCTCGTTTTAAGTTTGATGTGACGAGTTCCAAACTACATGTTGTTTTTTTTGAGTACTTTCTTTATCTAATTGGAGTCGTCAGCAATCAAAGTCAAATTGGACTATGAAAGTAGGTTGCTTATTTCACAGTCAAACATGTGAAGTTAGTCACATTTCTCTTGTTTGAAGTTCGATTGTGATGAGTTTGGAGCTACGCGTTACTTTTGATGAATTTATTTTTTTGCGCAGTTGGGAACNTTGAAGTTCGATTGTGATGAGTTTGGAGCTACGCGTTACTTTTGATGATTTTTTTTTTGCGCAGTTGGCCGGGAACACTAGCAAATAAGGTCAAATAAGTCCAGAAAGTGGTTCTAGAGCTAAAAAGTGAAAAATTACTTTCGAACCTAATTTGACCTCATTTGCTTAAACTCCCAACTAGCTAAGAAAATGACTCATTAAGAGTAACCCATAGCTCTGTACTCGTCGTAGTCGAACTTGAATCGAGAGAGATATGACCAACTTTGTTCATTTAGCTATGAAAGAAGCAGCCCATTTTCAGAGCCCAATTTAATCTTATTTGTTGACGACCACAACTGGACAAAGAAAGAATTCGTCAAAAGCAACATGTAGCTCGATACTCGTCGCATTATTTGAATTTGAATGAGAGAGATATGACCACATTCAATTGTTGGAACCAATGAGTAAATTTTTTTCAGGAAAGCTAGAGAATCAAAATTGCAACAAAAAAAAGAGCTAGATTGCAATTATTTCCAAATAATGCATAATCTTACATTAAATAATAATTAGAATTAAAATTTTAAAATAGAAAAGTAACTTGTTGATGTCCCTTCACAAAAAAAAAGTAACTTGTTAAATCCAACGGGAAAATATAAAAAAAATGATTTATTTATTTATTTATCATAATATAACCTAATATACTAGTTACTTGTTGGGAGTCATGAAAGTGCAGGTCACTAAGCTGTTAATTATTTGTTAATAGAATTATGACAAAAATACTAATTTCGTTCTCAAATTTTATATTAATTGTGAATTTTGTTTTCAATTTTTTTTTATAGTCAATTCCATCCTTTATTTTAGTCAAATATTAAAAACAAAACTTACATGACTAATGATATGTAATATAAAATTGATAGAAAAAGAAACTAAAATTCTTTATATTGAAAAATAAGATGCATTTTATCGTTAATTTATTGAAAAAAGTTAGTTAAAGGACAAAATTGACCAAAATAACATTGTGACGAAATTGACAGTTAGTGTAAAGTTTGAGAGCAAAATTAATGTTTTTGCCTAGAATTATAAATAAAAAATATAATATTTTTATATTTTAAAATGACAAGAAGTCAAATAATATTTATTCTCATATATGATTTATAAATTTTAGGCCAAAGTGCGAATTTGGTCTTGTAACTTTGTTCCAGTTCCCAAATCAGTCCTATAACTTTTTTTGTCTCTAATTTGGTCCTGTATCTTTGCTCCACGTCCCAAATCAGTCATGTATCTTTTTTTGTCTCAGTTTTGGTCCCATATGTTTTGAAAACCTCCCATCGTTAGTCCTCCTGGGAGACTTCAATCAGGTTCTTCTTGCGCAGGACAAGAGTAGCAGATGTCTATCTATCCCTGGCGCAGACTCCTTTTTAAATACAGTTAATGATTGTGGTCTTCTGGATGTAATTCCGTCGGGTTTGTGGTTTACGTGGTCAAACAATAGAAAATCTGCGGATGCGGTTTGGGAAAGGATTGATAGAGTCCTTGTTTCCACGGACTGGTTTTCTCATTTTCCAAACACAGCTGTTGAAGGTCTTCCGATAGCTGCTTCGGATCATGGTCCTCTTTTTGTTAATCTCTTCAAATCAATTCCGCATAGAGATAAACCAGTTAGATTTGAGGCGGCTTGGACTCATGATGGTGCCTGCGATCATGTGGTCCGGGAAGCTTGGGGTGTAGATGTTCGGGGCTCTTATTCTTTCACTGTGGCTGCCAAGAATGGTGTTGTTATGAGAGCGCTTCGGAAGTGGAATAGGGAAGAGTTTGGGAATATTGCTGATAAAATTAAAGAGTTGAACGCCTCTCTTGGCAAGATACAGAGTGACATTCAAGGGGGTAATGGTTTTGATTGGAGCACTCAGGAGGCTGAACGGAAGGTCCGGATGGAGCTATAGGGGTGGCTTGAGAAAGAACAGATTTTGTGGGCCCAAAAATCTCGTCAAATGTGGATGCTAAACGGAGACAGAAACACTTCTTATTTCCATAAGGTAGTTAAACGGAGGCGTGCGGCTAATAGAATTCTCAAGCTGCAAAATGAGCAGGGTGTGTGGGTGGAGAATTATGATGAGCTTGAAAGCTTGGTGTTGCATCACTTCTCCGGGATTTATTCTAATGAGCATCAGGTTGAGGTTCAGACTCTTGATAACTGGTTGGAGGCTGTCAATGTTCCTAAAATTAATCAGGAACATATTGCCATGTTGAATAAACCTCTAGAGGATTCCGAGATTAACGAAGCTCTCAATCAGCTACAAGCTTTTAACTCGCCTGGTCCTGATGGGTTGCCTCCGGGGTTTTTTCAAAGATATTGGGGCGTTGTTGGAAGGGATATCCGTAACATGGTCCATAGCTTTTTTATTCGTGGTTTTCTGTTTAAACAGCTCAACCACTCCTATATTACGCTTATCCCGAAAATCCAAACTCCTGCTTCTATTCTCCAATTTCGCCCTATTAGTCTATGTAATGCCGTGTATAAGATTATCTCAAAAGTTATCGTCAACAGGCTGCAATCCATGATGCAGGACATTATCACTCCGTTTCAGAGTGCTTTTGTTAAAGGTAGGCTTATATCAGATAATACTTTGCTTGCTGCAGAGCTTGTCAATTATGTTCATAGAGCAAAGAAGGTTAAAACGTGCTGGGGGTGGCGAAGATTGATTTGTATAAAGCATATGACGGGATTCAGTGGCAGTTTTTGGAAAGAGTCCTTCTTCACATGGGTTTCCCTGCCCATTGGGTTCGTTTGATTATGCAATGTGTTAGTACTGTCACCTACACTATTCTTCTGAATGGACAGAAAGCTGGCTCCTTTTGCCCTCAAAGAGGTCTCCGCCAAGCTGGCTTCTTATGTGTGCTAATGTGTTGTCTTTGGCGTTGCTTAAAGCTGAAGAGCGGAAGAGCATTAGAGGTATCAAGTGTCGGAAGGATTGTCCTATGATTTCCCACTTGTTGTATGCGGATGATCTGCTACTGTTCTTTGAAGCCTCAGCGCAAAATTGTTCCAATTTGAAAAATATACTTGACACCTTTTGCAACTTCTCTGGGCTTCAAGTGAATGAGGCTAAGTCTGCTGTGGTGTTTAGTCCAAATACCCCTCGATCTCATAAGGAGTTTCTCTGTTCTTCTTTGAACATGAGTCAGGCTAATCAGGTTGGTAAACATCTAGGTGTGTATATTGATGGAATACAGCCGAACAAGAGAAATTTCCAGAACCTGGTGGACAGAATTAATTCCAGACTTGTTGGGTGGAAGTCAAAGTGTCTGTCTCAGGGGGGGGCGACTTACGTTAATTAAATCTATACTCCAAGCTGACCCGGTGTACAAGTTTTCTATACTGGATTGCCCCAAAGCTGTTACGGATAGTTTCGATCGGTTGTGTACGGATTTCTTCTGGGGTTATAGGAATAGTGGTGCTAAAAAGACTCATTTCCTCAAATCGAAGGTCTTGAGACTTCCAATGTCTCAGGGTGGCCTTGCTTTGAGGGATTCTAGGGCCATGAACAAAGCTCTTCTTGCAAAAAACGTCTGGCGCATCATCCAGCAACCCGACAGTCTAGCAAGTAGATGGGCTAGATGTAGGTATGGTGACTCTGGGGCTGATGTTGACTTCAAAGCCATTGCGGGTAGCTCCTTCATCTGGAAAGGCATAGTTAAAAACAAGGAGCTAATTTCAAACCATCTTTTTTGGAGGGTGGGATGTGGAAAGGATATTGATGTTTCAAGCAAAAGATGGGTGGCTCCTTGGTGTGGCCCTGCAGGAATCTTCTCGGTGGCAGATTTATGGGATAAGGACAGTGCAAGGTGGAACTTACAGGTTATCAGAGGTATGTTTAGCGAAGACCAAATCAAGGCAATCACCAACTTGATGCCATCGGTATGTGGACTGCAAGATAAGTTGATGTGGGATGGCGATAGTCATGGCCAATATTCAGTTGCGGCTGGGTACAAGTACCTGATGTCTGCTGCATCGTTTTGTACCCCTTTAGCTGCCCAGATGTCTATGTTTCCGTGGAAGGACTATTGGAGGAGCAAGCTTCCTTTTAGAATCCTCTTGTTTGGATGGAAGGTCATATCCAATGCTGTTGCTACTAATCATAACCTTAACCTTCATCATTGCAATGTTCCTGCTGGTTGTCTGTTTTGTTTCGAGGTTAATGATTCTGTTGACCACGTGTTTCTTCACTGTCCCTTTGCTAGAGCCATCTGGTTTGGGCTTCCTTGTGGTTTTAGGTATGATAACATCGAATTCCCTACTATATCTAGTTGGATTCTATACTGGTTGCAGAGATGGAAGGCGGATAAGATGAATTATCAGGAGGTTTGGTCTTTTGTTCTGACTACTCTGAATAGTATTTGGTCCCATAGAAATAGTTGTTTGTGGAATAACCAGTGTCCAAATGCTATTAAAGTTATCCAGGAGGTAGTTAGTAGGTGCAGTTTCTATTCAGATACATTTCCCTGGAACGTTCAGAAACTGAGCAGGAACACCATGTCCTCCTCAAAGTGTAATCGCACGGCTGCGCCTGCTTTGAATCAAGATACCTTGATGTTTTTGAGACTGAGTTTCTATAAGAGGAACTGGTATGTCTGTGGGATGTTCGCTGGGACCAACCTCACCCATGTGTTTATGGAAGCTCAAAAGGATAAAGGTCAAGATCTGGCTCATGCCTTAGCTTTCCTGAGGAAGGTGTTAGCTTATGGTTTTGCTGGACGTTGTCATGTGATGTTCTGTAATGTAAAAAAACTGGTAGATCTTTTGGCTAGTGGTTATCCAGATACTAGGTTTTCGGCTATGTATTATGATGTTAAATGGCTTTTAGGTTCTAACTGTTCGGTAGTTTGGTGTAATAGTTATAGTAGCTCTCTTTTAGCCAACATGTGTAGGGAAAGAGCTGCTTACTTAGGATCTAAGTTTGCTTATATTGTTCTGTAACCTGTTTCTAGTTATATATAAGCGGTTTTATCAAAAAAAAAAAAAAATGAAAGTGAAAGAGCATCCCTGAAGATTCTCAAATCTTACATCTTGGTCCCTAATCCATGAATTCTTCATGAAATGGAATAGATATGCAAAAGAAACACAAATTAAAAGCAAATGACAGAGGGACCAAAACTGACAACGCAGAAAATTTAAAACCCACAGAAAAACGTACAAAAATCGCCGAAAAACTCAAAAACTCATCCAAAAACCTCAATTCTCACTGAAATCTTACTCAAATAATCACCCTCAAATGCTTTAAGAAAGAATTTTCGAAAACCTAAACTTTTGAGGAGGGAGGTGATAGAAGATTCCCTTACATTTGGTGATTCCGAGAGAGAAGTTCTGAAATCCCTTACATTTCTTCTATCACCTCTCTCCTCAAAAGTTTGAATTTTCGAAAATTCTTTTTTAAAGCATTTGAGGGCGATTATTTGAGTGAGATTTCAGTGAGAATTGAGGTTTTTGGATGAGTTCTTGAGTTTTTCGGCGATTTCCGTACGTTTTCTGGCGAGTTTGGGGCATTTTTCGGTGGGTTTTAAATTTTTTATGTTTTCAGTTTTGGTCCCTCTGTCATTTGCTTTAAATTTTGTTGTTTTTGTATTTCTATTTCATTTCATGAAGAATTCATGGATTAGGGACCAAGATATACGGTTTGAGAATCTTCAGGGATGCTCTTTCACTTTCATTTTGATAGTCAGGGACTAAAGTGAAAGGGACTTGAAGTTTTCAGGACTAAAATGTAATTTAAAATAGACAGAGGACTAATGGTGGGAGGTTTTCAAAACATATGAGACCAAAATTGAGACAAAAAAAGATATAGGACTGATTTGGAATCTAGAGCAAAGATACAAGACCAAATTCGAAACAAAAAATTATAGGACTGATTTGAGAACTGGAGCAAAGCTATAGGACCAAATTCGCACTTTGGCCTAAATTTTACAATAACATTTAAATTTTTTCTATGCAATTTAGATAACAAACATTCAAACAAAATCAAATCCTAAGATAAACAACAATATTTGATTTTTTTCTCAAAAAAAAATATTTGATTTTTTTTTGGGTTACAAAAAAAATAAAAAAATTGATTTTAACCCCTCGAATTATAATTGTTTTTCTATTTTGATCCCATTATTGCCGCTTATAATTTTCACTCTAGCATCAGCTGTAACAACCCTTGCTTGTTGCTTCACTCTAAATTAAATTTCAAAGCCCTTCCTTTCGCAAATTCTATTGAGCTCCTTCTTCTGTGGCCACCACGCGCCGCCGTTGTCGCCGCCGTTATCTTCGCCGTTGTCTCCGTCGTTTTCTCCGTCGTTCGCAACCCTTCAACCTCCAGCCTCGTACAGGTTCTTCTTCCTCCATGATACCTTCCCCTTCTGGTCCTCTCTACTGTATAAAGAAAATGGCAAAACCGTTTTCTCTTTCTTTTTTTTTTTGATTGATTTTAGTATTTTAGTTCGGCTTCGTCGCTGTGGGATTTAGTTTCCCCTATATTATGTAGGTAGCCATTGGCATAATAGGATGTATGCATTGGATGATTCTATGTTTGAAGCTGAACAAGTGTAGTTGAAAGAATCATGATTTTAATGGCAACAAGTAGTTGTTATCTTTGAAGGAGAATGCGTATTAGAATCAAACACAGGCAATTGTAAAGAATGAGAGGAATTTGAGGAGAAAAGAGTGGGGATAGGAGACTGCAAAGACAGGCAATTGTGAAGAATGAGAAGAGTTCTCAACATGAAGGGATATATATACTGCACAAATTCAAACACATATACGGGGAGAATTTCATAGGAATGGAGAATACAGAGATATATTTTTCCAGACCCTTGTAGAAAGTATGTCATTTTGTTTTATTTTGTTCCTTTCTCATGAAGTCAATATTTGTCATTATGATCAAATTGTATCTAATTTTACAGTATTCCAGTTGATATTTCATATTTGTGTTCAATTTTATTCATCCAAAGTTGAATATGACCAATGATTATTATGCACATTCAAATAAGCAAATTAAAACGTATCGAGTGCTGTGGCAGTTATGTAGGCAGCCTCGACGCTGGGTGTCATGCAAAACCCGGCAACTGCTTATTGAGATATATTTTTCCTTTTGGTGTGCTTTTCCAAAGTGACTTGTAGATATTTGAATATGTAACTACTATTTCTATGGAGAAAAATGAAAATGAAAAGTTACAGTAACAGTTGCCACACACTGCAATTTTTGAAAAGAATGAACTCGACATGGAAGTATGGGAAGAAATTAATTGGTGAGAAATTTAAGGAAGTTAGGAATGGATTCTAGCTCATTCTTCAAAGAAATTAAGAATAATATTTAGCTCAAAATGACATTTGATACTGCATTGGTGGGTTAGGTTTATAATTCATTTCTTTACAGTTTATTTCTTTTTTTTTTAATAGAAATATGGTTTATTTCATGTATTAGGATATTAAATATTTGTAAAAATTGAATGTAAGGATCCAAAATGACTTCTATAGATCTGGTTATAGTTCTGTTCCATTTTTTTTTTTTTAAATATATGTAAGGAATGCCAAATTCATGGTAAATTATGTTGTGTGATGTAGGTAGAGGCAAAGATACATGCAGACAACTCTTTTAGTATGGTTAGCAAAATTATGCTAATATACTAACTTGGAATAGTATTAGGGGTCAGATGCTCAAATGCATTTAGCAGAGTGCCTGTGATGTGCATATAGAGAAAACTAGGTGATAGTTGATACTTAACAAAAGCAAATTATACAGGATAGTGACTCTAAGTTTTAGACTTTATAGGTTATAAGAAGTACAAAAGATTCATTTGGATAGATGGGATGGAATTTTGGGGGGATTATTTACCTTAAGAAAAGAAAAACCAACCTTGGGAATAAAATGGAAGAGTGGGTAAAGTATAGAGTTTTTATAGTATCTTGTGATATTTTTTTATTTATAACTTGTTTCCTTTTATTAGATAAAATTGAAAGTTCATTTCTTTGAAAAAAAGGAAAACTATTAATATTTGATTAAAAGGAATCTCCATTTCTTCTACTTTCTGCCCATTTTGGAGGGGAAAAGAAAAATAATGAAAATATATCCAAACAAGGAAGGAAATGTTTCCATTCAAATGAGCTGTTAGGAAAACTATCAAACACACAAAATCCACGTGACCGGATAAATAGAAATATTTTTTAAAAATTTAATATAAATTCTAGCATACTAGAATGTTCTTTAAATAAAATATATGTCAGTACCAGTGAATTGTAGGTAAAGGACACTGAGCGCCGAAATCTCGATAGAACCTTCTCTAAGCCCTATCTGACTAATCCCTCTTCTCTGCTAAGCCATATCGGACTAACCCCTCTTCTCTTTTTTACGCCTAATGCTAAGTCGGGTTCGAAACAAGGGAGGCAGATCCTGTGCATAAACAGGGTCGCCGTGTTATTCAGGTCTATATTTTTACCTTTATTAACCTTCAAGTTGCCAATGCTGTAGAATAGCTATGGTTATTATTTTTTATGATTCAAATTGTTCAATGTCATATGGTTGTGGTTATGTGATTTGGATTGTGGTTTTGTAGGGAGAAGCAAACTAGGTAAGAAGTGTAAAAATCATGAGCAACTCACTCACTATATGATCTTTTCACGACAGAAAGCAAATGAATTTTTTTTTCCTTTTGTAAAAGTCTAATCGGTTAGTAAACTCTAGAGAGGACATCAATATGTGCAATATATGGGTTAGGAGATTAGATGTTTGTCTTTTGAGGTGGTTTCACCAAAATCTAAATAAATGATAGGACTCCTGACTCTTCATAAGCTGTATTTGATTTGATTCAATTAAGTCTGTGTGCCATATAGAAGACACACCCGATGACGAGGGCTGTCACAATAGAATTCTGCTGAGAAAATTAATGGCAAATTACAAGTATTTCCCGACCATTGGATAAGTCTAATTGCTTTTCATAATAAAATTTATATCCTTAGTGGCTTCTCAAAATTATGATGACCTACAATATAAGTACACTAAATAAATGCCAAATGTCTTGGGAATAAAAATATTATTGCATACGGTTCCTTGCTGTTGCTGTAATTGCTTGACATATATATTTCTTTATAGTACTGTGGTGTCTGTTGTGATCTCCTCCCTACAATGCTTTATCATTGATATAATGGAAATCAGATTGTAGTAATTGAGTTTATTGGTCAAGCTATACATCTGTAATGCAGATCCACCTGTTATTTTTCTTGGTCTATGCCTCTAACTTTATGGCTTCTCATGTTATGAGAATGGATTAAGAGTTCTTGGTTAAATTGGACCTATTGATTAATTTAATTTGATGTTTTAGAACCTCCCTCCTCCAGGGGTTTGGTTAGCAGGCAGCGCTGCAGTGGCAGGTATGATTTTCTCAATTCACTTTTGAAAAATGAATTACTGAGCTAATATTTTATTTCAGGGAAGAAGTTGAAACTTTCAAGGTGAAAACCCAATAACTTTCTGATACTCTTGTTGGTGGATGAGTAAAATTTTGTGCTTCACAACTCTGTAGATTGAAGTTCAATCTCTCTTGTCAGGATTTCAGGTAGGTTATATATCTGATGCCTTCTAGGGATGAAGCAAAAAGGAGTTCAAATGCTTGTGCTTTGTCTAATTTGTTTGGCCTTTGAAATACTAGCTGGTTCCTTGCTTCGTGGTGCAATTGTCTGCCATCAATCTGCTGCCTATCACAATTGCTTTGACATAAATAAGCTGTTTCTCACCCCCAAAGTGCTAAATAGAAATTATCTTATGCTGACAAGTCATGCATCCTGACTAATTGTTGTATATATAAGTCTCACATGTTTCTTATGTCTCTTGCTAGTGTATGATTCTTGTGTTTTCCATACTAATTTTCAAGAATGGGGCATTCTAAGGAAGATGCATCAAGCGATGCTGTTCAGGCAAGTACTATGACTTAAATATAACTTGGATCCTTGAAAATCCCTCTCTTCTTCAATATCCTGTTGTTAAGAACATGAAAAAGTTTTACTAATTTGGTTGAACAGGCAGTTGACCTGATAAGAGCGGTAAAGGAGTTAAATGGTCTTAGCTCTCAGGAACTTAATAGATTGTTGAGGGACTCTGACAATTTCACTATTCACCACCTAACCAGAAAAGGATCAATGATCAAGGTTGTCCCGTGCTCAAAATCATCATGCTCTTGTTTTGTCAGGTTGTTATATTTAACTGTGTTTGTTTGCAGATTGATATGGAAAAGCTTGCAGGATGTCTTCCATTGCATCTAACTGCAGTGCTAGTCTCATCTGATAGGGATGAATCTTTGTTTAGATACATGTTATGTGGTATCCGTCTCTTGCAGTCCTTGTATGATTTATCCCCTCGTCACCCTAAACTTGAGCAGGTTAGAATTAGTGATGTCCATTAACATCTATTTTATTCTGCTTCTTTTGACGGTTTTTGTCCTGATTTTGCTTTTTTATTTTTTTCTGTTTGTAAAATACATGCTATCAAATTGTTGAAGATATGATATAAGAACATTTATCATGCGCTAAAAATAACTATCTACTAGCCAGTGACTAATTCTTCATTCTAAAAATTAAAGAAGCGTGAGTTCAGTGCTAACTTTTGTACTATACTATGCAATATGCATATTCTGGTAAGTGGGTGGTGAGGGAGGTAACACAAAATCAATCCCTTTATGTAACTGTACTTTCTGATTCCATGCAGTTTCTTACTGTTAACAGCGTTATATGTCACAAAGAGAAGCATTCATAAACATGTATTCATTCTTTTATCAGTTTATGTTACCTTGGTCATAGAAAAAGTACCTATCATTGTGGATATATTTATTTATCTAGCAAATTTGAGGATTATAGTAACACCCTGATAGTAGATCTGATTTCTGTGTTTGAAATATGATTACAGATATTGCTAGATGATGTCAAAGTGTTGGAACAGTTGATTGACTTGGTTTTCTACTTGCTAATTGTTCTTGGTGGCTATGGACAGGTTTGCTTTAGTTCTTGTCTTTTGCAGTTTAAACTTATGTACCATTGATCTGTGTTGAGATTTTCCCTCTCATGTTGCAGGAATGCCATGCTTTTAGTCTTAAGAACCTTGTGCATTCAGCTCTTGTAGCCTGCAGTTTATATCTTTTAACTGGGTCTATATCAACACAATGGCAAGATATCGTCCTTGTGTTGCTTGCACACCCCAAGGTAAAGTTCAACTCCACGCTGTTTAAAGTTGCAGGATCTTATAACAGTATTCTTTTAGTGTCCATATGTCATAGATGGTAAACAAGAAAAAGGATTTTGATAACGTCAAAAGTTAAAACTATGTAAAATTCCATATCTTCAAGGGCACATCTTGCCCCTGCATATGCTATTGGATAGGGTTATATTCATTGCAACACTTTGGTGTTTGGCCTGTGTTTGTTTCAAGAAGGCACTATTTCTAGAATGCAGAGAGATTGGTCAGCCTTGTTAGACTTTTATCTTTCCCAACCCTTTCTTTGCTAGTTTTGCAATTTACCTTATCATTTCCCTTTTTTTCTCTTATACTTTTTATCTAAAAGAAACAACCATTTGAAACCCTTTCTTCTCTCAATCAAACTCAAGTTTAGAAATTTCCCATCCCTTTTAAAAGTTTTTGTTGATTTCTGAATTTGCTTTTACAACACAAGAAAGTTGTGATGTCAATTTGTTAATTAATTGTATTTCTTAGAATAGGCTATCTTCTCTTGTATAAATATCCTATGACATTTAGAAATATATATCGAGAAAGTTTTTCTCACTTTCTACACTCTCATTCTATATATTTCACAATAATCATGAAGTTTTCTTTCACAGGTTGACATATTTATGGATGCTACTTTTGGATCAGTTCGAAGGGTTGTTAGGTTTCTTGAGATTAGTTTGTCAGCTTACCATAAAGATTTTTCCATGGAATCAAATCCGACAGTTGAACGAGTAGTCTATTTTCTCATCCAGCAGTGTGAGGCTTCTTTGCAGTTTCTTCAGTCATTATGCCAACAAATTTTGTTTAAGGAGCGCCTGGTCAATAATAAGGTTTTCCAAACTATACTTTCTTTCTAAATTTGGAGAAACATTGCAAGAGGAGCCTGTATATTTCCCTAATTTTGCGTAAGAGGGAATTTTATATTTCATCTTCAAATATAAGTTAATAGTTGAGATTCAAGAGCTATCTTATATATAAAAATCAAGTTTCTTAGGACTTGGTGGTTCTCTCCCTCTGTTTCTGCTGATTATTGAAAATCTATAAAGTGGAAGTCCCAATGCATCTTTAGTGCCTCTCATAGTCGTATTATGAGTTAGTCAAATTCAAAAAGAAGATTCTGGTTAACCATTTTTAATAGAGAATCTTATCCTCTACTACAATGGCATCCTTATTTCCATCAGTGACAGAGATCCACAAACTGTTCTTGTAATCCCATATTTTGTGAAGATAAAATAAACTCTGTGTTCCTCTTTAACATGGATACTTTTAATTTTGGGAGCCTATCTTTATCCTAGCCATTTTTATACTTTTCCAGACTACAACTTTCCATCTACCCAACTCTTATATTACTTTTGGTTCCTTGATTCAGAGCTACTCAGTCTCTTAACTGCTAACTAATGTGGTGTACCATTAAAGATGGATAGTTAATAGGGGGAGTAGGATTTTGTGATGCAAAGCATTTTGTTTAACAAACTGCCACTTGCAACATAGTTAGTATGGAAGATAATTAAAGTCATCTCGTTGATTTGGGTTTTTTATGAGATGAACTTTGTTTTCCTAGGCATATATGAACTACTTTTCTTTTTTCAAAACCTTGATATCAGGACCTATGTCGAAAGGGCAGCATTCTTTTTATGGCTCAATCCATTTTGAAGTTAGACGCTCAACCATGTTTTTCGGCCAGGATTGTGGCTGCTATATCCAGGCTAAAAGCTAAGATGCTATCCATTGTGAGTCCGATGACAAAATCTGTTATAAATCACATCTCTTAAATTAAATCTATTTAATAAGTTGTGCATATTATTAATCATTCTTTCATGACTTCCTGTCATCAGCTGCTGAGTTTGTGTGAAGCAGAAAGCACTTCTTATCTTGATGAAGTTGCCAGCTCATCACAAGGTTTAGATTTGGGAAAATCCGTTGCTTTAGAGGTTTGTTTCAACTGGTAGCTTATAAGACTGGCAAACTATCAAGGATAAATGGCTCCACTCCACTGCTTTAGTGATAATTAGATGAAAAATGATTACTTTGACACTGTTAAATTTTCCACTGGTAGTTATTTTATTATTATGCATAAGTTATACATGCTGAGGTTGGATATCTGTATACTACGTTGTAGTTTTCTTTTTAGTTGGTCCATTGGAAAAATTTCATATTGATCTTGTCCCATGGTGATTTATGGAAAGAATTTGTACCTTTAAAATGTGTGAAACATAGATGTTGTCTTTCTGGGCCAATGGCAACCCACCGTTACTGAACACAGTCTTAAGCAGTGAGTGTGCCTATGTCTTTATTTATCATACTCTTGCTCATAACGTGGCTCTCATGTTGTAGGTTTTCAATGTGTTGAAGGCTGCTTTTGGCAAGAATCCTGGGAATCTCACAAATGACAAAAGTTACCCAATGGGTTTTTTACAGCTCACTGCATTGCGTCTGGCTGACAGTTTCTCTGATGATTCAAACTTTAGATCCTATATGACTATTTGTTTTGTAAGTTATTATTATAAGAGTATAAGATGGTAACATGCATAGAATTATTGACTCTGCTCCAGACACAAGCGGCAACACTGTAACTGTAGTTTTGGCTCCAGCATTTTTTTATTTTTTTAATTTTATAATAGTACACAATTTAATTCATGAAAAAAAGGGGTTAAACCTCAAGTTTTTCACCTCTTTATCTAGTTTTTATTTTTATTTTGTTTTTCCCAATAAGATGTTAGTGCATCATATGCATTGCCTTTGTCTGATGTTAGAGAGCACAGCATCATTTCTGAATTTGAGAATTCCATTGTCCTTTGTATGTGATTCCAGAGTAGAGTTCTGGCAGCAATACTTATGCTCTCTCATAGCGACTTTTTATCCTGTTGGTGCTCATCTAACCTCCCGGAGAAGGAAGAGGATGCAACTCTTGAATATGAAATATTTGCAACAGTTGGATGGATTTTGGATAATACTTCGCTGCTCGATCTATTGAATGCAGCAAATTTGGAATTCAACCTAATACATGACAGCATGCCTCAGGCTTTATATGCACATCAGAGGACAGCATTGTTTGTTAAAGTCATTGCAAATCTTCATTGTTTTGTTCCTAGCTTATGTGAAGGTTGATCTTTAGTCTATGTTAATATTTATGAAAAAAACTAATTGCTTTACAGCTATATGTATTCTTTATTTCTCACATCATTTATCAGTTATTATTTTAATCCCCAGAGCTGGAGAAGAACTTTTTCGTTCTTAAGGTTTGGGAGTGCTTGCAAATGGATCTAACTGACTTGCTGCCTGGATTTTCTTTTGCTTCTGATTCTCCTAAAGCTGCCATCATTTGCAAGAACCTCCGTAATTATTGTTCTCAAATAATTTTTTGTTGCAGAATTATTGTCGATATATGGTTAATTCTCAGAAATATCTCTTTTCTGTAGGCTCATTGTTAAGTCATGCAGAATCCTTGATACCAAGCATATTGAATATGGAAGATGTGCATCTTCTAAGGTTACTTTTGCTCTTTTAGTTCTCGTTTAAATGTTGACTTTAGCATGATTAGTTTAGGATGGTTTATTTCAATGGTATAAATTGTTGAGATTTGATGGTCATGGTCCAAGTTTTTGCGTGAAGGAGTGTTTTGTGTATGAGTATAAATGTGGAGAGGATGCTATTTGACCAAAATGCCCTAGGCAATTCAGTATAGCATCCTCCCACATTATATACCCTTTAACTTATTCTTATTTCTCCAATGTGGGACTTTATCTCCAACATTCCCCCTCAAGTCCAGTTGGCTTAGTCTAGTTGTGACTTGTCTCATCGTTGTGGGCTTGTGTTCTTTTTTGAGTCTTAGAGGCCTCAAGTCTCGTTTTTTGCAGCTTGTACTCATTTTCTGAATCGCAGAGGCCAAGGTTTTTTTTTTGGACATTGGATCTTGGCTGGAACGTGTTGATGCTGGAGTGATTGCACATGCATCTCACGTGTTGCTAGAGCTGAGTGCTGAGTGGGTTTGATGGATTGGACCCCTTAATGAACTTGGGTTGACCCAGTTTTGCCTCATATTCAAGTGCAAGACTCATCATTGCCTTATAAACGCTTCTGGGTTTGTGGATGCACACATCAGCCTTGAGCTCCTCTTTTGACAGTCTTAGGAATACCATGAGCAAGCAATGCTCTGGCCAATTCTTAACACGGGATGATCTCTTAGTGAATTCTTGGTGGTACTCTTCAACACTATCCATTTGACGGATTAGACAAAGGTGCTCATCGGGATTTTGGAATTCATTGGGACTGTTATTTTATTGTAAAGCTTTTACGGGTTCTGGCCAATACAGAATTGTACATTCAGTGTTAATCCAAGCAAATAAATCGAGATCATCCCCTTCTGGATACATCGTTGCCACAACCACTTTCAATTCCTCTAGGGTAAGATAATAGTGAAAATATTTTTCTGCGTTCAGAGTCCACCTTAGGGATCTCCGCCTCTGAATTTTGGGAACTCAATTCTTGTATACGGAATTTTAGAGTTATGACAATAACTCCATAGGTGTTCTCCTTCTTCCGAATCCTCAGCTCAATGGGAATGTTCACGTATTCGGGGACCATACATGGGGGCCTTTCCATGATTATTAGAGTTTCCTCCGCTTGCTTCGCCAACATCAGGGCCATTGGCCTGAGCTTTCAAGGAGGCTACGTCGACGGCTAGAGCCTCAAAACAGCTAGCCATGAAGGATAGTTGCTAAGAAATGGGGTCAGGATTAGGTGTAGGAAGAGGATTTGGGGGTGAAATGGGAGGAGGTATAGAGATGTTGGGTTGTGGTATAGTGGTGTTTCTAGAGGTGGCAGGGTTATTGTGTGTATAGTGAATTGAAACCGAGCTTTGGTACCAAAATGATTGAAACCGAGAACAATAATGAGAGAAAGCAATGAAAAGAAACCACAAGTGCAAGAATCTTAAACACTTGGCAATTGAAAGACAATTCTCATAGATTCCTTGATGATTACAACGGATAAGAATTTATAATGAGTTGCCTAAACTGAAATGCTAAAACAAAGGAATTCAGAGAACTGCCACTCAGTCACTCAGAATGTGGGTGAGGGAATGATGCCCAAAGATTGCAACTCTGTTATCGTGGGCTGTTCAGCAGGTACAGAAGGTCTGTGCGGACCTCCCTTCCTTTGACTGGATCAGAGATGGTCTGTGCGGACCTCCCTAAACCCTAAACCCTTCCTTCGAATTAGTGATGATTGGCTTGTTGGTGGGCTATTTAGTGGGCTGGATCAGAGATGAGCTCGCTCGGCTGCTATCAACAACCACCTCTGTACTGATGAGGGAGTGCGTATTGCAGCGGGGAGGAATATTTGTGGAGGGTTCAGTGAGGGTTTTGGCAAGTTTTGGGATAGGTTACGTTGGGAGAGCCCTGGCCTCTCAAATGCCAGTTATCCTAGGGTGTTTTCCTTTGATTTCTACCTCTATTGGAGTCTCTTTTCATCTGAGTACTATTACAGTTTCTATCAAGAATACATATTCAGACGTTCCTAACAGCTGGTTAAACAAGAGCACGCATTTACCTTTCTGAAAGGGCAATGTAAATAAGATAGACTGAATATTGTTTTGATAAGTGGCATTTCCATGAATTTAGAGAAGGCTTCAAGTGTGGACTGCAACTGCACTGGCTTGCTTATGAATTAGATATTCTATTAGTAACATGTCTTTTGTTTACAAAACGGAGAGCTCACTTTTGGTACAAGAGTGAGCCTTGTTCATCATCACTTTAGCAAAGTTTTGTTAACATTTTTTGTATCATGATCTGTGTCATTGTTTATGCTAGTTCATTGTATATAATTGTCAGATGAATTGTGATGATAGGTCCTTAAACTTCATGTTTAAATAAATAACGTATTTACAAATTATTTGCAGGGTGTTTTGTAGCGAATTACAGTCATTAATCAATTCTGCTGGATTTAGGGAAAATCACATTCAAGTAAACTTTTTTCCTTTACTCTTGAGTGTTTTGTATTTTTTGTTTCTGATTTATTTCTATCTATATTTATTGCCCCATTTCCCTTTGCTCATGAGTCTCCTAATCTGTGTTTAAATTCTGCTCACGAGTCTCCTAATCTGTGTTTAAATGCTTTAAAATCATTCTGTTGGAGTATTTCAGGGTAGCAAGGAGTTATCATGGGACAAGTTTTCTAAACTTAACATCAATGAACGTTGTCAGGTGTGTGCTAAAAGTTTTTCTTTACTCAAAACAGAGTTAGTGAGCATGCTGTAATGCGCACTTGAGACATGGCAGTTTCATTGATGCCTTCATAAGGAACAAAGTATCACTTTATATTTGACACTTCTTAGATACTGATGGAGGATTGGTATGGGTACCAAAGTCCCAAATTGAGTAGTATGGATATGGAGTGCACTGTGGAGTCCCAAAGTCACAATAAGCATATTTCCATGTCTCCATAAGATACTTTCTAAAACATGTTTAATATACACCAAGCATATTTTAGCTATATGTTAAAGTAGTCTTTGATATTTTCATACTTCCCAATATTAAGTATTAGGTCAAAACCTCATATTGGTCCTTGAAGTATAGGGTGAGTTCCATTTTAGTCTCTAAAGAATTTTTCATTCCGTTTTGGTCCTTAAAAGTTTCCAATTTGTTCCATTGTTAGTCCTTATCATGATTTTGTTTGATTTTTGTCGTTATCTTTGAGTTGAACAACTAAGAGAGAAATAAATATTGGTGTTGCAATCTCATTCTTTGGTGAACAAGTCAGTTGTCCAACTCAAAGATAACAACAAAAACTAAAAGGAATCATGATATTGGCTTCGCAATATCATTCTTCAGCGAGTAGGTCAATTGTCCAACTCAAAGATAACAACAAAAACCAAACATAATCACGATAGGGACTAACGATAGAACAATTGCAAACTTTAAGGACTAAAACAGAATGAAAAATAATTTAGGGACCAATATGAGGTTTTGACTTAAGTATTATTTAATATATATGTCGGCTGCATTGTGTATCTGCATTTTATATATATTGTTTTTTTCCTTTGATGTGTGTGCGTGTGTTGATATCAATGTCATATGTCTTGTAACTTGTCTCCATAGCTATGCTACATAAGTTATAAGTGAAGTTTGATTTCCTGTAGGACGCTCAGAATTCTAGGGGATGCTCATCACCTGTACCTGGAAAAGAACTTGCTGATCTTCCTAAAGAGAGCGGTAACATAAAGGAAAGAGTGTCTGAGAATTCTGCATTTTTGGACATAAACCATGTTGATACTAGAGCTGAAGACATTAACCAAGGTGATGCCCCAAATCTGCAAGACCATGTAGAAGATAAAGCTATATCTGATAAGACTGCTTCAGAAGTTGCAAGAGATACCGAAAAAGATGGACAAAATGTTGACACAAGTGCTTCAGATACTAGTTCAGCAAAAGGAAAGAAAGTCATTGATCTTACGGATACTACTGAGCTTTCAAAATCTGCTGAGAATGTTAAAGCGGTCGGCGTAGAAGAAAATCCAGATGATGAAAAGGTTGAAACTAAAAAGCGGAGAAAACGAAAGCGAACTATAATGAATGATAAAATGGTGGAGATAATTGAGGTGGCAATATTGGATGAGCCTGAGATGCAGCGCAATGCAGTTGCACTACGGTCATGGGCTCAGAAATTAAGTATTTATGTATGTTAAAAATTAACTCAACTCAACTCATAACTTTATACTTAAAGATATGATATCTTCTAAGTCTTTTCTGCGTGGGTTTTCCAGGGTGAGGTTACACCTTCACAGCTTAAAAATTGGTGAGGATGCATCTTTCCCTAACTTGTTTATACGTTCTTTCATTCCTTTGTTCATGTTCCTTTTAGTTGGTAGGATGACTGAAAATTTAAAATTGGTTGGATTATTGGAATTTACTATTTTAAAGTTTCAGGCACTTTTTTCCTAGTAATGGGATTCTCTACCTCCTCCCAGCCCCCACCCAAAAAAAAAGCATCAAATGATACTTTTAACTTTCTTTTTTGGCAAAAGCATTTTTCTTATCCTCAAACTTTACATCACTTTTCAATTTTATCCCCGATATTTTTTTACTGTCAATTTTGTCTCTAAAGTTTCACACTTTGGTTGATTTTATCCTTTGCACTAGCTCCATTTAATGAATTCATTGGATGAAGTTAGCACAAAGGATAAAAATAAAATCGACCAAAATGTGATATTTAAGGGACAAAATTGAAAATTGATTTAAAGTTTGAGGATGAAAAAGGTGCTTTTGCCTTCTTTTTTCGATAGAGTTGTGGAAATTATACCACTGTCCACTAATGTCCTGTTGTATCTGACTTATTTAGGTATAATTTAATTTTATTTGTTAGGCAAACTCATGATTTACTGTTTACCATATCAGGTTGAATAATCGAAAGGCTAGGCTAGCTCGTACCGCTAAGGAAGCAGCAGCAGACGTTGATCCCCCAGTCCCAGACAAGCAAAGGGTGCCAATACCTGTAACTGCTGACTCGGCCCCAGTCCCAGACAAGCAAAGGGCTCCAATTGCTGTAACTGCCAACTCTCCCGATAGTCTGAATGATGCTTCAAATGCAAGAAAAGAGGTTCCAAGTCTCTCAAATATTGTTCCTGGTGATAATAAGCCTGATCCTTTGCTGGGTGAATTTGTTGATCTTGGTCCTCCTGAACTTTTTCAGTGCAAGGTAGGCGAGTATGTTGTGCTTGTTGATAAGCTAGGAGAGGATATCGCCAAAGGAAAGGTGTTTCAAGTTCAAGGTAAATGGCAAGGGAAGAAGTTAGAAGAATTGGAGATATGTGTTGTTGATGTTTTTGAGCTTAAAGTCGATAAAGGGTTGCAGCTACCCTACCCGTCACCAGCTGCTGGCATGTCATTTGCAGAGGCTGAAACTAAGCTCGGTGTCATGCGAGTGTTATGGGACTCGAACAGAGTTTTCGCATTGCGGTCAGATTGAGTTAAATGAAGTTCTAACTTCTTCAAGCTTTTCATTCACATGCTCATGAGCTTTGCATATGGCTGCTAAGTTGTGATAATTGTTTCCTTCACATAAACATTAATTGAAGGGATGTTTAATTGGATGGCTCGTAAATTGCAGAGTCAATTGGAAAGAGGATAGTTCATTAGAAAAGGGAGGATCAAGGATACTTTTTTGATGATTCAGCAAAGTAGGTTTACAAGAATAGAGAAATCCAACAACGAGAATGGTCAGAATTAGGACTCTTTTGTACAAAACATGTTTCCTAGAAGGACTCGTCATTCATCAGTGACATGGCCATTGCTGGTATCATTTTGAAGGAAAATCGCTGGAATAAACTCATTTTATATTAGGGAAATTCTAATGCGCAACTTGGGCATCGCATACAATTGCGATGTAGCATAATCTCTTTTTTAAAAGTAATTTAATGTTAAGAAATAATACAAAAAGATAATTTTTTTTAACCAATCAAAACTGTATGGGTCACACCACTAGCTAGTTACACGTAATGTTTAAAGAGCATCATAGACTAACCATTTATATTAGCAATCCTGATTTAAGGTAATTTAGAGAGAAAAAAAATCCAACCATGAATTATATAAACTGGTATGAGGAAGAGGCCAGTTCACTGTTTGGGTGGCGTTTTATATTTAGTAAACATATGTAGAGGATAGTTATTAGAGTTAATATTAGTATTAGTAAATAATAGTTTTTTACTGTCTATTATTACAGATATTAGTTACTATTAACTCAGCTTACTCATTTCCGTGTATTACTGTTTTAGTCCTAGTTTTTTCTTCTTGTATCAGCAAGTATATAATACATTGTATTACTCATTTCTTACTCAATAAATGGGATTAACCAATATACAATTTGAGATTGTTCATGGTATCAGAGCCTTCGAGCAAACTACGAGTTTACGCTCGGCGGACAAGAATGGCGTCTCCGATTCAAGAAACAGAGTCGACGACGGCGGCGCATAGTGTCGCAGGCATGGAAGCGTTTGTTCGGAGCTTGATGAAGAGCGACGAACCTTCTTGGGCATTGCATAGCTCGGACCAGCCAGGGCTCGTGATGGTTTCTTCTCACCTGACGAGTTCGAACTTTCTCACCTGGAGCAAGGCGATGCGGATTGCGTTAGGTGCGAAGGACAAATTAGGGTTCATCAATGGAAAATTACAACCTCCAACTGATGAAGAACTTCTTGCGAAATGGACAAAGGCAGATCAGATGATCTTTTCTTGGATTTTGAATGCGATTGGTAAGCCTCTTTCTAATCAATTCTTGTATTTCCCAACTTCATTTGCTTTGTGGCGAGAATTGGAAGGGCGATTTGGGGTGAGTAGTGGTCCGCAGATTTATAAGTTGCAGAGGATGACAACTACTCTTGAACAAGGAGATGATACAGTCACAGAGTATTATGGGAAGCTGCATCAGTTTTGGGATGAGATGGATCAATTGGAGCCTGTTTTGCTGTGTGATTGTCCTAATCACAAGAAAACTCTGGAAAGAGAGTCTAGAAGGAAAGTGAATCAGTTTCTTATGGGGCTGAATGAAGGATATGAAAGTTTGCGTAGTCAGATATTGAATCTTGATCCACTACCAAGTGTGATTAAGGCTTATTCAATGGTGGTTAGAAATGAACAAGAAAAGGATGCTAAGATGGCATTTACTCCTAGTGTTTCTGAAGTAGGAGCCATGGTGTCAAAATTTCAGAAGGGAAGTGCAGATTGGAAGAATGTTAAAAAGAAAGAACATAAGAAGATTATTTGTGAGCATTGTAGTGTTCCTGGTCATAGCAAAGACAGTTGTTTCAAACTGGTTGGTTATCCTGAATGGTATAATGAGTTGAAGAAGAATGGTCTTCCTAAGAAGCAAGGAAGTAATGTGGTTGCTGCAGTTAGTAGCAGTGCAGAAAATGTAATGAAGAATGATAAAGTTCCTGATTTTTCAGCCCTGTTTACACAGTTTATGCATCAAGAATTTGCGAAGCTGAACAAATAAAAAAGTGTTGCGGATGAGTATGCTAGCTTTGTTAATTCAACAGAGTTTGCAGGTATCTCTTCTTCATATAAATTTATTGCTTCTGGTTCTTGGATAGTAGATACAGGAGCATCGTGTCACATGTGTTTTGAGAAACATTTTCTTCATGATATTAGAGTTTTATCTCAGCCTAGACTTATCCATTTGCCTAATGGTTGTTCTATGAAGATTACTACAGTAGGCAGAGCTGTTATTAATTCTGAATTGACTTTGGAAGATGTTCTTTATGTACCTTCATTTCAATACAATTTGATGTCTGTTAGGAGGGTTTTAAATGAAGATTTAAGGGCTGTTAATGATCAGGATGCTTGTTTCATACAAGACCAGAAGATTAGAAAAATATTGGCTAAATGAGAGGCTTTGGGAAATTTGTATGTGTTGAAGCAAGAAATATCTAGTGATGTTTGTAATATAGTTGCTTCTAGGATTTCTGTTTCAGATTCATGGCATAAACGAATGGGACATGCTTCTTTGAATGTTTTAAAGCATGCTTCCTTACCTGTAATAGATACACATGGTGCTTGTACAGTTTGTCATAAATCAAAACAACAAAGATTGCCATTTCCCAATAGCTCTAGTATTGCTTCTGAAATTTTTGAGTTGGTTCATATGGATGTGTGGGGACCTTATAATAGGAAAAGTATTTCGAATGCTCAGCTGTTTTTGACTGTGGTAGATGATTTTAGTTAAGCTACATGGGCTTTTATGTTAAAAGACAAGACAAAAGTGTTATCTTTTGTGATTGATTTTATTCATATGGCTGAAAATCAGTTTGGTAAGAAAGTGAAGATTATAAGGACTGATAATGGTACATAATTTGTGAATGAGAAGTTCTTTAGGGTGTTGGCAGAAAAGAGAATTTTACATCATCGTTCTTGTGTCTACACACCACAACAAAATGGTGTTGTAGAACGCAAGCATAGGCATTTACTACAGGTGGCTCAAGGGCTTATGTTTCAGTCCTCATTACCTTCAAAATTCTGGGCAGAAAGTGTTCTTGCTGCCACTTTTGTTATAAATAGGTTGCCATCTCCTTCGTTGAAGTGGAAATCACCCTATGAGTTGTTATTTGTAAGTCTCCTGATTACTCAAGGTTGAAAGTCTTTGGTTGTTTAGCTTTTGCTTCAAACACAGTTCCTTTGAAGGATAAGTTTGCACCAAAAGCTTTTAAATGTGTGTTTTTAGGCTATGTGGTTGGGCACAAAGCTTATAAATTGTTTGATTTGGAGAATCAGAAAATTCTGGTTTCGAGAGATGTTATCTTTTATGAAGATTTCTTCCCATTTGCTGCTGCTCCTTTAGATGAACATGATACTGATCCTATACCTATAACCATTCTTGAATTTCCTATTAAACCACAGTTTAATCGCTTGATTATACCCACAAAAAACACAAACCATACACTACCTTTACCTACAGAAAGTGGTACTCCCACACCTTCTTTACCTTCGATTACATCAGAAATTTCTCATACAGAAACAACCATTGCACCAGAAAATACCCATACAGAATCTGCCACCTCAGAATCAATTTCTACACCTCAAACACTCCCTATACTACCCACCAGAATTTCCACAAGACAAACCAAACCACCAGCGTGGATGAGTGATTATATATGTAGTAGTGTTACTGATTCACATAATTCTTATAATTTGGAATCTGTGCAGTTTTGCCCTGAATACATTGCTTTCATGACAAATGTCACTCAATTGAAGGAGCCACTTTCATATAAAGAAGCAGCTAAACACTCAGAATGGTGTGAAGCAATGGAGAAAGAGTTAATGACACTTGAGAAGAATGAAACATGGGAGGTCACTGATTTGCTGCCAGGAAAACAGTCTATTGGTTCAAAATGGGTCTACAAAATTAAGCTAAATCCAGATGGGACAGTAGAGAGATACAAGGCAAGACTTGTTGCAAAGGGGTACAACCAAGTAGAAGGAGTTGACTACTTTGATAGCTACTCACCAGTTGCAAAACAAGTCACTGTGAGGACTGTTTTAGCATTAAGTACTATGAAGACTTGGCCCTTGCATCAACTCGATATCAACCATGCATTTCTTCATGGGTATCTACATGAAGAAGTATACCTGAAGCCACCACAAGGTTATGATAAAGCCAAACCGGGACAAGTATGTAAGTTGAGGAAGTCTCTTTATGGTTTGAAGCAGGCTTCAAGAGAATGGAATTCCGAATTCACCTCCAAATTGATTGGTTTTGGTTTTAGACAGTCTGAGCATGATCACTGTTTATTTATTTTCAAAATGGATGGTGTTTTTCTTATACTTCTAGTATATGTCGATGATGTGTTGATCACAGGAAATAGTGAGTCCTACATTCTTAAAGTAAAGGAATTTCTTCATTCAACCTTTACTGTTAAGGATTTAGGACATGCTAAGTACTTTCTAGGGGTTGAAATTGCTAGATCTCCTAAAGGCACTTTTATCTCTCAGAGAAAGTATATTTCAGATATTGTAAAATCTACTGGTTTGTAGAATGCAAAAACAGTAGCTATTCCTATGCCTCGTGGTCATCATTTTTCAGAAAATTCTCCTTTTTATAGTGAACCAGAGTCATACAGAAGATTAGTGGGCAGACTACTATATTTGAATATGACACGGCCAGACATTACCTACTCTGTACAGCGATTGAGTCAACATGTTGCTGCTCCTACTGAAAATCATTGGAGTGCAGCAACGCATGTGGTAAGATATTTGAAAGGAACACAAGCTATGGGTTTATTTTACAGAACAGATTCAAATTTTTCACTAGTTTCCTTCAGCGATTCAGATTGGGCATCATGTCCTACTACTAGGAAGTCAACTACAGGTTTTTGTATTCTTTTGGGAAGTTCTTTGATTTCCTGGAAATCAAAGAAGCAAACTACTGTGTCAAGGTCATCTTGTGAAGCCGAATATAGAAGCATGGCTTCTTCAGTGTGTGAGTTAATGTGGCTGTCCTATTTGCTTAAGGATATGGGTGTTTCTTTTCCAACTCCAACTCCTTTTAATTGTGACAACAGAGCAGCTATTCACATCACCTCCAATCCAATCTTCCATGAGCGAACTAAACACATTGACATAGACTGTCATGTGGCTAGGCAGCAGTATAAATCATATTTTATCAGACCACAATTCGTTTCCTCCTAGCTGCAATTAGCAAATATTTTCACAAAGGCACTATCCGAGCCTCAGTTTTCATTCATTTTGGGCAAGTTGGGAGTTTGTGAAAACATGTCCAACTTGAGGGGGATGTAGAGGATAGTTATTAGAGTTAATATTAGTATTAGTAAATAATAGTTTTTTTATTGTCTACTGATATTAGTTACTATTAACTCAGCTTACTCATTTCCGTGTATTATGTTTTAGTCCTAGTTTTTTCTTCTTGTATCAGCATGTATATAATACATTGTATTACTCATTTCCTACTCAATAAATGAGATTAACCAATATACAATCTGAGATTGTTCAACATATAAATCAGTCTCTGCAAAGTATACATGTCAGTAAATTAATAGTCTTGAAAATAATATATTTTAATTCAATCTTTACTTTCAAAAAAAAAAATCAATCTTTGAAAGAGTCGGGAAAGTAATGCATTTTATTTTTGTTATTTCTACATATTAATCTCTAAAAAATAGAGTTAAAGGATTAACTTGATTTAGAGTTTAAAGGATAGTGGAGTAAGATAATATGGAGGGAAGCAGAGGAATAAGATGAGATCGGTTAAATTGAGAGTTTAATGAAAAATAAATTTGACGGTAAACTATTATTCATTGTTGATATTGTAATATTATTAATGAAATAAAATATGTATAATGGATATGAGGTAAGTGTTGGTTGGACTCCTAAATTTTTTAGGCAAAAGCATCAATTTTATCCCCAAACTTTACATATGTTGTCAATTTCGTCCCCAAATTTTACACGAAAATATGAAAAATTGGAGACGAAATTGACAGTTGATGTAAAATTTAGAAACGAAATTAATATTTTTGTCTTTTTTTTATGATCAATTGTATTTCCAATCTTTCACATGTGAGTTAGTTGTACCTCACCTCTTAACTTCGTTAATGAAACTAACAAAAATGCTGAGTAATAAAGATACTTTTACCTTAAACTTATAATCAATAGTATTCGCATCCCATCACTCAGTTGCTGCAAGGAGGAAGTTTAGGCCAGAAGATCCTCAGACAACTTCTAAACTTTCTACCTTATAGCTTTCTTTCTTATAGTGATCATAGCTTTATAAGGATATTTGCTTAATTTGATAGATGATGGGGTCAATTATAAATTATTTTTAAGCCATATAGTTGAAGAAATCTATTTGCAAAAATTAATAATTGAAGAGGATATTTACAACTAAACTATGTTGAAAAGTGGTATTTTGATGTTTCCTTATATATAATAGTATAAAGAGAAAACTTATTGTCCTTCACAACAGATCCATTTTAGCTTACAGCCTTTCCTTGAGCCATTTTGCTCTGTATGAAGGGTATCATACCTCCGTATTATCCATGTGTTATAAATGAAACCTAAAGTGAAAAAGCTTTCAAAGATTCAATAATCAAAAGACCCAAAAGTATGGATTATGCAAAAACAACAGAAAAATAAATGGTAAAGAGAAAGAGGCTTAATACTTTAATAACATTACTTTCAGCAAACGCACTATAAACACTTTAATAATCTCTACAAACTTTTTTCTTGCCCTCATTCATTATAAAATTGATCTTCCCTATGTAAAAAAATAAGGGGTTAGTAATAGTATCATCCATTTTTCTAGTGATTAAAGGCAAGGCTTTCAAAATTCGAATCTAGCTGAAGTAGTGTCTAAATTAAATTTATGCCAAAACCCACCCTGCATATATTATCCATGAACTGAAAATTTGAATCAGCAGCTCTGGAGGTCAAAAAAGGCAAAATGATTAGGCATGAATCAAGGGTTTTCCTTCACATTATTGGCATCACTAGTTTTTGCCACTTCTACAGATGAGGTCGTCTTTTGGGGTGCTTTCCTAAAGAAGCTTTTTGCATAAAGGGAACCAAAGACAATGACCTGAATGATGAATGTATCCGTATAAGTCAAGTCACATGACTTATTAGAATTAGAGTGAACCCATTTTTTGGTCCTTAAAATTTATCCAAAATTTACGATTTGGTCCCTGAATATTGAATAGATGGTTTTTTATCCCTGATTTTTCCTTTTTTACAAACGTAAATTATTTAGTCACTAGAACGTTATCCATGAGGACTAAATACTTGATGTATGTTAAAAAATCAGAGACAAAAATATATATGTACAATATCCAAAGACTAAATCGTAGTTTCCGGATAAACTTAAGGACTAAAAAGTAAGTTCTCTTATAATTAATAGAAAAAGTAAAAAGATAAGTCTTACAGATCCAATCCACTGTTCCCAGCTAAGAGGATGAACAAACCACAAACATGACAGCATGATGCTCACCAACTACAATTAGAATAAAAGTGGCATTGATCAATTGCACCATTGTTGTAAAGGTAATGATGAGACATTTCTCTAATGTAATATATACCTGTCTTGTGGTCATTATTGTAGCAAATACAAGAGCACCAAAATTGCGAATTGTGTAGGAAATAAAAAATTGGCTAGCAGTTGCAACCTGTGGAACACAACGTATTACGTATAGATGATTTCCTCAGTAAAAGAAAAGAATATGACAATTTACAACAACAAAAGCTTTCCCACTAGTTGTGGTCTGCTATATGAATCAATCAATGCCACTGTATTTTGTCTTCACACATTTTTATGGTTAGGTTATTAACAATTAAATCTATCCTAATTGTTTCTCGTATTGTTTTCTTTGGTCTTTCCCTACCTCTAGTTATTGAGCTGTCTAGTTAAATCTAAGTACAAGAGCTTCTAACGGCCTTTTTTGTACATGACCAAACCACTTAAAGCATGCTTCAACTATTTTTCTATGATAAGTGCTGCTCCAACTTTCTCTCTATTCCTAATCCTATCATTCAAGTAGGACCACTCATTCAACAAAAAGAAAAGAATAATAATATTTATTATACTATGGAGACTGGTTCAGATAACACAAATCAGTAAAAGATATATTCAGTAATGGATGTAAAAGTTTACTACAGAAAGGGAAAGTTTGCTTACAGTTGAAAGCAACGCAATGTCAAAGAAACAATCATTATGGCGAGACGCAAACTGTACTGCTGGTATCAAGTGTCCTTGTAGGATAAGGCCTGCATGAAAATTATCAAATGTCAAATGAACGAGTTTCCAACCTTGAAAGCAGCATAACTGAACCAGAAAGAGGTGACAAATAGCAAAATATAGACCCAACGGAATTCTTCTTCCACAGAAGAAGACCAATTATTATCAATAAGAAAACAAAAGAAATGCCATAAGGGAAGAAATCCCTCAAGAAAAGTTCTCATTTAAATGCTCTGGGACAAACAGTTATTCTGATGTTTCCAAGGTTAGGAGCAAGTCTCAAATATTCCAGCCACCATTTAGGACTTTGAGACAAATCGATTCACTATAATCTTTCTCCTCAACCCCATGGAAATCAAATATTTGTTACATGTATAACATCATGGTAAATGAATCTCCAGTACATATTGTACTGGACAAGATATATACTAAAGTAACAAAATGTTTACAATAAAAATCTAGCCTTGACAGTCTAAAACCTACCTGTTAGGCTAAGGATACAAGAACACAGTGTCGTGTAGAATATCTGATTATGTATGTCCATGTCATAGCCTTTAAACAGCTTATCTTGGAATGTGCTTGTAAAGCCATCAAACCTATAGACAAAAAAAAAAACTCAGTATCTGTAACATGAGACATGTCCGCAAAGCACTTTTAACCACAAATCCTATCAGGCCAAAAAAAAAACCACAAATCCTAGAAATGATTTAGAAAAGAATAAAATTAAGGCAAATGTAAAAAGCTTATAACTACTACAAAATGAGATTTCATAAACCGTATAATACTGATTTAAATAATTGATAACACTCAAATCAGTAAAGAGTTTAAGATGATTAGATAGTAGCTAAATAAGTCATGAACTTTTCAAAATGGAAAACTGAAAAACTATGTGAAGGAAAAAATCCGAACTGTTAGATATGCAAGCAGCCAAGCAACATATTTCGACTAATACATCATGACTATTATGACATATAGAAGACCTTGTAAGTCATACAGAGGGAAGGCATCTTGACGTCTATTCTTTTTTAAAAACATATATATATATACACAGCTATACTAAGTTAAAGCATTCATCACAAACATAAGGGATTGAGTTTTGCAGTGATACCCAAGATAACCAAGCATTAGGAGAATACCCCAAACAGTATTTTCCCTTCCTCTACTGTAAGGAGTTAAATCAGGTCCTGCCTACAATGAAAACAGTTGAATTACTTTAGCTAATCGATTGCTGCTATAACTAGCTGAAAGCTACTGTACATCATTAATACTCAATAGCAAAACCAATAAGCAATAGAAAAGCATTTGTATACATTTATGGCTACTACGTGGAAAAATGGACAAAACAGTATTTGTTATAGAATGTAATATAAGAGCTGCAATTTAAATATTTAGTGGTGGTTAGAATTGCAACTTGCAAGCCCTAACATCAAGTCTTCAGTCTAAACTAACTGGCTCTCTCGATAGTTGCTTTCAAGTATCAACTATAAGTAATAACCCAAGTTTGGTGGAATGGAGAAGAATGATAGAATCTTTTAGAGTCAGACATTAGAGCCTTCTGTTTCTAGGGATGGAATAGTTCATTTGGCATCACTTTGCTATTTGGCACAAAGCCTTCATCGGAGTTTCCATACTAATTTAGAGTAATTCAAGAACCCTATGATATTGTATGTTTATATGCTGTTATTCTATTTCCAGTCATGTATCTTATTTTCTAACGTACTAAACAGATCAATCCTTTTCTTTGGTAGGCGTGGCAGATTGAACTTAAGATTTCCTACAAACTACCTGAATGCCTCACCACTAGACCACATTTAATGGCATAATAATTTATTCTTTTCATCCGTGAAAACAATTACTATGGTAACCTAGGGTGTCAGGCCAAATTTTTACCGGATATAGGATGAAAATTGAACATCCAAGGGTCACCAAGAAAGCCAACAAGTAGTCGTGTCTCTGATATCTCTTTTGCATAATAAGAGTGCCCCAAACCTGTTTGTATAGCGTACAAAATCAGGAATATGAGATTTCTAGTGCAAGAACAGCAAAATATATGAATTAATCATAATGCCACATCATGGCATGCAACAAAAAGGAATAACCCATGGTATGAAAATTGCACATAAAATTTGACCAAAAACAAGGAGAAAATGAAACTTATGGAGTCATGAACAAGATATTTATATCCCTACACCACATCTTCACTCCTTAGGTAGATGAAACTGGGCCCTATTAAGGATAGGAGACATAACTACCTTAGCACACAATAGAGACTTTAGAGAAAAAGAGTTTGAGTTTGGTTGAGAGACAATTAGGGGAAGTGTCTGAATCATTTGAAGATTCTATAGTTTCACTATCTTATCTTATTTTTGAGCCTCCATGGGTATGGTCCCTTCACAATAAACAGGCAATTAATGATGGTCAGTTGGAAACCAAACAAAAGTGCTCACTGAGAGTTAGAGAGAGAGAATTAAGCAGTGGACAAAACCTAAGGCGACCACATCTATTATTCATCAAATGAAACAACAGTAAAAGGAAAGATATAAATCATTGATACAAGAAAACAGACCAGAGATCAGGTAACTTACAAAAGAATCCAATAATCTTAATAGTTGCTCGCCAAATAAGAAATTTTATAAATAGTTACAAGATATTTAAAGGTTATAATAACTAAGTAATATAAAGTTTGACTTACCATGACTGGTATCATTTTAGCACACTTTGCAAGAGTCTGAACCGGAAAACTGACATATTTAAGGGCCTGAAGGGTAGGGAGTAATACGATCATTTGACCAAACAAAAATATTGAATTAATAGCCAATAATATTTAGCAAGTTATACAAGGCTCCATGTATATATATAAAGTTGAAGCCTACCTCATATTGGCAAGTTGTGGTCAGTATGTTTGATATCGACACAAGGCAATACTTATAAACAGGTGCTACAGGTTCCAATGCTTTTTTACTTGTCTACAAGAAATATTTAAAAAATAAAAAATAAGAATTGCAGATGATTCTGAACCAATCAAGGCAGGAGAAAATTCAAGCATTGTGAAGTAATAAGTTATACCAATTTGTGCAAAACTTGCACATGGTAGTGTTTTCTCACATATAACATCTACTTACCACTAAAGAACCAGCAGATACAGCAGATGTTGTGATCCGGTTGCAGAAAACAAGAAAGAGTGAATAACTAAAGTACTCTTTGTTCACACCATATGGAACTCTCATGATCTTTTCCTGCAAGATATATATATATATATAAGTATATAAGTAAGTGGATATATGATGGACTGCCAAAAGAAAAGACATCTAAAGTTGTCCTACGTAGAAGAAAAAAAGAGAATCCGTGTTACGCGAAAGTAAATCAGTGCCTAAAATATAAGTTTCAGTTTCACAAACAACCTTATTATAATTTATGCAAACCCCTTAAGAACAACAATATTGTTAGGTTAAACAAGGATCAATCAATACTAAGTGTAGTTAGTTAATCAACAGTATCATCATCTCACCAACCACTATTGTTTGTTGCTTTTGCTGTTTCTTTCACAATGCCAAACCTTCAGTGGAAAATGTTTAATTGTTCACGTGCACAAAAACTGTTCACAGGTGCACACGAATTCAGATAATTCCAGCTTACGGGTTCTCATTTCCTTTGTTTCTGAGAACTTGACAGCCAAAAGTATACGAATTAATTACAAACACCACTCAAGAGCCCAAGCTTAGTTAGCAAATTTAAGACGAATGCCGTCTAATCAGTTTTGAGCTACAATACAGTGAATCAAAACCTACGAAATGGGCAAAATTTGCATTTCTATTGAAAAAAAGAAAAATCAGATTGACTATCTTAAACCTTGCCAAAGGGATCCTACTGATTCAAAAATAATAGATAAACCTGCAAGACGCCATAGGTAACGAGGGTGACCATGATTCCGGCCACGGCGAATGCCCCTTTCCAAAGCTTGTTGTCTCTCCAATTTCCGGCAATAGAAGAAGGCGTAATTTCCGCCATAACCTATAATATATATTTCGCGGCTATAGTCGATAAAAAGAAGCTGAGTAATGAAGGCGGAAGCCTAAACTTGAGATCAAATCAAACGCAACGGAACATGAAAGCATTTTCCATCAAAAGTGAAAATGTTGAACTGAGAAAGAGAGAGTCACTGATTGAGAGAGAAGAAAAATGAAGATAATCAATCAAAAGGAGAAAGAAGACGGACACATATGGCCGTCGTCAAGAGTTCTCCGGCACCGATGCCACGTCAGCCTCCACCATGAGAGTTAGTGAGAGAGACGGCGAAAGAGAGAAAGAGACAGAGAAGGAGGCAGCCAATGGGCTCTTTCTTTTTCATTTCTGTTTCTCACAATGGGCCATTTTTATTCTTATTGGGCCATTTCAACAACTACGTCATATTATAGGGCCTCAACACAGAATGTGACAATCGGATTATTGGGCCTCCGGGCCTGGTACTTTTCTGAAGAATCACCCGGGGCAAAACTTACATCAAGTTCCTTACATCTTTGCTATCAAGTTCTCCAATCAACATTTGACACGTGGCACAAATTTTATATATGACCAATCATGATAGAGAGAGAATATTTTTGCATAACCAATCATTGAAGAGAGATAATGTAATCAAGACTTATGATTGGTGGAACTTGATAGCAAGGATGTAGGGAACTTGATGTAAGTTTTATCCTTTCACCCACCGCATGTACAAAGCAGAACAGAAAACCTACTCTTTGCTTTATTGGCTAAAGTGCACTTTTAGTCCCATAACTTTTACTAAGTCTCAATTTGGTCTCATAGCTTTGGATCATGTTGCATAATTGGTCTCATATATTTTGGTCAGATTGCAGAATTGGTCCTATATCTTTGGGTCAGATGCAGAATTGGTCCCATATATTTGGATCAAGCGAGACTGACAGTGAAACTTTTTGCAAAAATATAGGACCAATTCTGCAAACTGGCCAAAAGTGATACAGGACTAAATTTGCAACTTTTGCAAAGATATGAAACCAAAAGTGCAACAAAAAAAGTTACCAGACTAAATTGAGACCTAAGAAAAAGTTATGGGACTAAAAGTCCACTTTGACCTAGTTTATTTGATTCTTAAATTTATACCGAGTAAATTAATCAAGGAAAAAACTTAGGTAAGAATCCTAATATCTTTGCTATAAGATTCTTCCAATCACAAACTTGATTTACATTCTCTCTCTTCCATAATTGCTCGTGTAAAAAAATGTGTTTAATATTCTTTCTCTACCATGATTGGTCATGCATAAAATATTAGTCATGTATCAAATGTTGATTGGGAAATCTTATAGAAAAGATATAAGGAACTTATCTAAGTCTTGCCCATTAATCAATCTCTAAATAACAGAATATATGATTTGGTCTCTAAATATTTCAATTATCAACTATTTGGTCTCTAGTGATGAATTGGTTTGAACTAATTTTTATATTTTCTGGTCCCTGAATTTGGGTAAAATGAATACCATTTGGTCCTTGAATTTGAACTAATTTTATATTTTTTTTTCATTGAATTTATACTAAATTTATACTATGCGGTCTCTAGATTTGTACTTTTTTATCCCTTAATTTGACCTATGAATCAAATCATTGACAATTATAATAATTCAAAGACCGAGTGTAAATTCAATGACTAAATAATATGTTTTCTCGAAACAAAATGACTCCTCTTTCTAGAGCTATCAAAGTGAGTCAACTCGGCTCACCACGGGTTACAGCTCACCCGGGTTGGCTCACAAGGGCCAAAATCCTTGGTGAGCCAAGATTTTGCCAACACGGCTCACCAACTTGGTGAGACGGGTTGGCTCACTTAACCCACTAAATTTTTTTATTTTTTTTATTTCAAGTTTCAAGGTATAAAAACCTGTTATTTTTTTCTAGATACGTTATATGTACTGCTGGTGTTGCATGGTTTTAAAACAACATATTTACTATCAATTATGTTGTTCTATGAAATTAAAGTCATCTCACCTATGAAACATTTAAATATACCGTTAAATTTTTGTTGAACATCAAATATAACATAAAAAACGTGAGTGTGATACTGATGAGTGATTAATTGATGATAAGTGAAAGTTGAAAATAAAAAAATGTAAAATGAATTGAATTAATAATTATGTTAAGGTCAATAATTTTTTTGTTTTTATTTTTAAATTTTATGAGTTTTTTTAATATGGTGTGTTAGTGAGCCAACCCACCAACTCGCCGGGTTGGCTCACTATGGCTCGTGGGTCCGGTGAGCCAACCCACGTGGGTTAAAATGACTGGTGAGCCAAGATTGTATCAACCCGACTCACTTTTTTTGTGGGTTAAACGGGTCCAACTCACCGGTTAGAACCTGTTTTGACAGCTCTACACCTCTACCTCTTTCTTACTTTGAGTTGGATTAATGGGCTCTCTTTCATTTTGGTCTCATAATGGGCCTTTTATTCTTACTGGGCTTTCAACCATGTATGTCATATTATTGGGCCTCAACACAGAATGTGACAATCGGATTATTGGGCCTTCGGGCCTGTTCCGTTTCTGAAAACAGCAATCCACTTGGATATTATGGTAATTTCGCCTACCGCTCGTATAAAACGTCTTCTCTTTCTTTCTTCCTCATCGCCAAGTCTAAACCCTAGAGTTCGCTGGCCAGAGCCTCAGTTTCTCAGACGCAGGTCTTTCTCTTTCTTTCTCTACCACGTCTTGCTAAAAATGACCTAGTTTTTGTGGTTAAGCTTCTATTTATGGATTTTCAGCTGGTAACAATTCCTTTTAATTTCTTCTTTTCAGGGTTTCAGGAAGATTTAACAGGTAGGTAGAGTCTTCATCGTCAACCTATGGCTCCTAAAGGTAATTTCTTAGTCTCTCTGGCTTCCCCGTTTCTCCCCAGATTTTGCATTTAGTTTAGTAGATCTGTAAACGTTAGTTAGAAGATTTTTACTGAGCTCAGAGAGTCCCCGAATCTGCACGTTCTAATGGATTACATAATGACTATTTGTTGATTGGTTAATGTTATTGCATTGTGTGTAGTGTATTCGGTGCCTAATTTATGTTGGATTTTGATCTTCTTGCCTCTGAAATGCGGAGAGTACAAATAATTAATGAAATGAACTATGTTCTATCAGTGGTGCTTTTTTTCTTTTTTCTTTAACTTTTGCCAATGGTACTTTTGGAACCTATTCCTCTTGGGTAATATTTGAGCAACATTTCCTGTCTTCTATATGAAGTCTAGCTTCTTTTTTACATTGTTTACAGTTAGCAAGGAAACCTAGTGACATATACTTGGTATATACTGTACTGTATTGTAATTTCTTCCGTTTAATTTAGCGAGAAAAACTATGTTCTAATTCTCACAGATAGAGTGACATTCGATTTAGTCCTTCAAAGATTATTATTCTTTCAATCTTAAATGATTTTATTAACTTAATACCACTCTCATACTCAAATTTCTATGTAAGTAAAAAATTCATTAGTTAATATTCTTTTAATTGAACCATCAAATTATAAATAAAATTTAGGTAAAAGGGTGACATTTCGTAAAATGTTATCTTTGAAGGGCTAATTGGATGGTAATGATCTTTGAAGGATTAAATTGCAGGCCATCCTATCTGTTGAGGACTAAAATATAACTTTTTTTCTAATTTATATCTTCTGTTGAAGAATGAAAGCCAATATTTATTATATTCTTGTTACTGGCTTAACGTACTACATATTTAATTTGATCATATAGGATAGGGTTGTATTATTTATAAACTTATGATTAAAAAGAAGTGCTGAGGAGTAAGGTTGGTAAATAAAACTAGAGCACATTTGCTGTGTTTATGGCTTTCTTACATGTTTACCAGTTTCTAATATTCCCCATTTTTTGCATGTTTTGATTGCCTCTTAACCTTTTGCTTGTTTGTCTTATATGAACTGATCTCTTGCATCCTTGTGTGTGATAAATACTTGTAATATTATTTAAATGCATCATTTCCTCTCCTGCAATTCATTGGAGATTTTCTTTTTCACTATACAAGAACTGGTATATGACTAAATCAAAATTTTTTACAGCTGATGGTTCAAAGAAGACTGACCCAAAGGCACAGGCCTTGAAAACTGCTAAAGCAGTGAAGTCTGGCCCTACCTTCAAGAAGAAGGCCAAGAAAATTCGAACTTCTGTTACTTTCCACCGCCCAAAGACATTGAAAAAGGATAGGAACCCTAAATACCCTCGCATCAGTGCTCCACCCAGAAATAAGCTTGATCATTATCAAATTCTGAAATACCCACTCACCACTGAGTCGGCCATGAAAAAAATTGAAGACAACAACACTTTAGTCTTCATTGTCGATCTACGTGCTGACAAGAAGAAGATTAAGGACGCAGTGAAGAAAATGTATGACATTCAAGCCAAGAAAGTGAACACTTTGATCAGGTGAGCCTTACTAATTAATGTTTCAAATATGTTGTGAGTGATTTCTTCATTGTTTCTTATTATAAAGGTTTTGGAGTCTATAACTTTCCAAGTTCCGACTTTGTTTATGTGACATGATGAATGCCGCTGAAGTTGAAATCCTCTAGCTTCATTATTTTCTATCAGCAGCCTCCTATAGTGTTTTTTTTTAATAATTCTATTTTATTTTGTTTTTGTTGTTTTAGTTATAAGCTTGTGTTTAAATAGGTATTTCTGTGTAATGATTTTGTTGGGGAAATAATTTGGAGCGCATTTCAGTCTTGTAAATTTCCACTTAACAGGCATTTTTTGGATTAGCTAAGTAGTGTTTTCTTTGGGTAACCTTCTTAGGAGGAAGTGATGTTTTCTGTGTAATGGGTTTGAGATATAGAGAAAATCTATTCTACGCCTCTATGGTCCCTGAATTTGCATGAAAATTATGATTTAATCTCTAGATATTGGAAATATATTTTTTGGTCTTTGATTTTTTACAATTGTCTACCATTTATTTCTTGAAATGTAATTCGTACAAACTAAATAGTTAATGTTTTTTTTTAAAAAATTCAGGGATGAGGAAGTGTACTTGCAATATTTAGAGATCAAATTGTAACTAAGGGACAAATTTAAGGATAAAAAAGTTAAAATTTTCTCTTGAGACATACACATTACCCCATTTATGTATTGCAATTTATTATAAGGCAACTCTATGGAAGGTTAAACTTTGAATTATCCTGTTGCAGGCCCGATGGTACCAAGAAGGCCTACGTCAGGTTGACTCCTGATTATGATGCCTTGGATGTTGCAAACAAGATTGGGATCATCTAAATAGTGGTTGCTTTGCTAGATAATATGATAGGCTCCTATGAAGCTCTATTTTGTGTTAGTGTCCTTTGATTCAACTGACAAAAAAGTAGATTTTGGATTACAATTTTTATCTGAAAATTATTTATATTAATTAATGGTTGTGGCTCTTGCACATTTTCTCTCCATTTTTTCATTCATATAGCACATTTGATCCCTTCTTTTGTATTGAGTTAACGATTTAGTCCCTCATTTATTTTAACGGGCACGCAAAGCCTCTAGTATATAATATGATTGCGNGAAAACTTAAATATATAATATGATTGCGTATGCCGGGACAATCACATGTTCCTCTTTTTGGAAAAGTGGTCAGATGAAATACAAATTAATTTGGTCAATCACAGATGACAACTTTTAAGAACTTTTAAAGCTTGTAATAGTCAGGAGTGTTCAACTCCAATCTTCAAATGAACCACAGTGAAAAGTACACGAGTATTAAGGGCAAATGGTACATTAGTATCTTTCTAAGTTCTTCGAACATCGTCTTCAAGCTTTTCAAATAGTGATTTAGATCTCAGACAAATTTTTATTTATATATTTTTTTTAATTTCCAAATACTTTCCTCATCTCAACTCATGCCTCAGCAATTCGACTTGGTCTATCTCAACATTTTCATCCTTAGTTAGATTGTGAAGTAGCTAATAAAAGCACAATATATGTACGTCTCTCATCTAAAAGCCAAACATATACATCTGTTTCCCCAGTTTGGTATCCATCCTATAAATTTTATTTATCTCATTTTACCTCCAAATATTGTTACTTTATTTAATTAAATATATTGAGTTTGAAATCAAATTAATATTTTATATGCAGCAGTATTAGTAATGTTACAGTTCTATTGATTATAAACGTAGAATAAACAAACAAAAATATATGAAGATAGATCTCTTTAACTCCTGACTATGTAGTTTAATGCAATATGTGCATAGACAATATGTGCAATTTGTGATTGATTTTATGAAGTTAAAGAACTAAAGTGAAACCAATTAGATTTAATTGACAAAATAAAATTTAGTCAAATAGTCATTTTGGTCTTTAAACTGAGATAAGTTTAAAGATTAAAATGGAACAAAAAAATAGTTTTATGATCAATGAAACTGATCACATAATTTGAGGACCAAAATGAGGTTTTGACCATAAAATTAAGAACTAAAAAAAAAGCGCTAATCATTTTATGTAGTCGCCGAACTCTGTACATCCCTTTGTTGAGAAAAACCTTCCCTATAATTTTCTATCATTGCATGTGAAGAAGACACAGAACACTCAAGATCATCATCTTCATTATTAGTGGTGAGGTTCATAATATAATGATGAACTACTTGAGATCTACAGAGAGGGCAATTAGAGTGAGACTGAAACCACGAATCAATGCAAGAAACATGAAACACATGTGCACAATTTGGAAGATGCTTCAACCATTCTCCTTCTTCAAACTCACCTAAGCATATTGCACACTCTGCGTTATAATTCTGCTTCTTCTGAGTTTTTTTATCTTCATCTTCTACTCCTTCACGATCACTTTTCTTATACTTCGATTTGGGAAGTGAGTGTATCACACACAGATCCAAACCACGACTTTGAAACTCCAAAGAAGGATCATTATTTACAATTACAATGGATTCATCTAGAAGTACTTGAGTGTCATTTCTGGGATTGTAACTTGCATTATTACGCTTTAGTATGCTGTAAAAACTTAGGCCGATGAAGATTACGCATACTAGAATAATGGAAACGACCTCTCCTTTGCTCCAATCTCCAGATTCATCAAGATCAGAGGAATTCGAAGACATTGTGAAGAAAGTGAAAATTTGAGGTTATTTGTATATGGTGAAGACAAAGAGGACATACGTTCAAAACGAAGAGTGAACAGACAAGGACAAGCCTCGCTTGCGATTATTCCTATGTCAAAATATAGAGAAAACCTGTTTTTTAATATTAACAATCTAGTTCTCCAATGTTGAAAATGTTTTTTTGTATTTGAATTTTTTATAAACACTAATTATAACAATGATTAGTTTCACATAAACTAAATAGTCAATACTGGTATAAAAATCAAAAACCAAAAAACATAATTTCAAGGATAAATGATAAGTTTTCTACAAAGTATAAGTATAAACAATATAATGATTTGTTTACTTGCGGAAAATTGGCAGCTTCCATCATTGGTTTGGATTGGAGAAAACAATAAAGAAACCCATTGGGATTTCAGAAGATTGCTAAGATTTATATTATTAACATAGTGGAGTGTTTACTAAAATAAAAAAAGAAAATAGGAAAACATATTTTCCATTTATATGAGGATTGTCCCTCTGGCAATCTCTGTATTATTACATCTACAATCTACAATAATCAATTCTTACTCCAACTAAGAAGTACCATATATGGAATAACACTGATAATCTTAAATCTGTAAAATTTAAAACAAAAATCAACTATCATCATATATAAAGTTTGCCTTCAAAAACAAATTCTTCAGTAGAAGAAGGAGAACACAAAAATCTGAACTTCAGTGGTTAGTCCTTCCTATAAATCATTGACTCAACGATAAACCACTCCTATTTATAAGATAAAATAAAAAAAAAAATGGGATTTTCAGGGATGGGGAAAAAGGAAAGAAAAATGTCATAAAGATTAATAAATCCTTTGTCTCTTGCCTAAAGTAGTGACTTGATCATTCTCTTGATAGTTGAACTGGTTGCCTCCAAATCCCACCATAGAAGAATTGGGAACCCCAAAACCAAAACTACTAAAATCAGGAACAGCCACGTCATCTTGGATTTGCTGATGTGGCGGCGGCGGGACACGCCACGTGGGCAATGGTCCCGTGAAGAGAAGTGTTTGAAGCAAGGGACCAGCTTTCTTAACAGATTCTACAAGCTTCCCTTTCTCAGGCAAAACCTTCCCTCTCACAAGGTTTTGAAAAACCAAATCCAAAGGGTCTTTTTGTTGTTGAAATTGAGAAAAATTCCAAGAAAGTGGTTGTTGATGTTGTTCGTTGAAAAATCCCAGATTGTCAATGTTGTTGTTAATCGAAAAGTCCGAGGATGACGTGGCAGATTCCAGAAATGGAGAGAGATTGGTAGTAGTACTTAATGTGTTGTTGTTGTTTTGAAAGGAGAAGCTTTCTGTGTTATAATTCATCAGAGACGAGGATGACATTGTTGTCTGATTTTGAAGAGCTTGAAACTGAGTTTTGAATCTGTCTCTGTCTTCTGAAATTTGATGAACTAGATTCAGCAATTGTGTAGTGAGATCATTGGCGCTTTTGAGTTTAAGCTGTGCGTGAAGAAGTTTAATCTTCAATGACTCAACGGTCTGCAAAATCAGAAAAAAAACAGAGTCTTGAGATACAAGTAATAGGAACCAAGCGTTTACCTAGAAACGGATAAAATCTACTTTCTAGTCCTTAAATTTCTCTAAAAATTACGATTTAATCCTTGAATATTAGCAAAACATTTTTCCGAACCCTAATAACTATCCCTTATCAGATTTTGTTTTATGATCCCTAATTTCTCAAGTTCAAAAATTCTATAAGAAGAAATAAAAAGAGAAGTAAAGAAAAGAAATTCCATATCAAGAAAAGCATGCACAATAGTGGTCAGTGGTCACTAAGAAAGAGATTAATAAAATATGGAGAGAACCTACTTTCTAGTCCTTAAAGTTCTCTTAAAATAATGATTCAATCCGTGAGTATTAGAAAAACTTTTGTCCGATCCCTAATTTTTTTTCTTACAAACATATTGTTTTCAAGAATATCTCTTAGCGGTCAAATCGTTTTCTGATCCCTAATTTCTCAAGTTTAAAATAATAAATTAATTTTTCATAGATCTCATTGAAGAAGAAGAAGAGAAGTAACTAGAAAAATTTCGACCCATGCAAAATAATACACTAAAAAGAAACATGAAAGATTAAAGAAACTCCTAATGACTAAATTTGCATAAGTATATCAATGAAGAATTGAAGAATTATTAAATAACCTACCTCTTCATCAACATGGAACATGGAACTCAAATCCTCCATTGATTTCCTTACCAAAGGAAAAGAGAATTCTTGGACGCTTGATTTCCTTCCGAATTCGAAAGACAATATACAAATACAATATTGGACGCAGAAAAATTGTGAACTACATTTTTATATAGACTGGAAACAATTACATATATAACGGTACAATTTTGGGTTTGGTCAAACGGACAAGGAGAAAGACTGTTCAAGTTCTACCCATTCTTGATTCTTGTATATATATATATTGCCAGCGTCTATACAAATGTTATTTTTTTAGTTTAAAATAATAAATTGATTTTCATTAATTTTTTTTTAAAAAATATAACAAATCATTTAGTTTTTTTAAATAATTTATTATTTTTCTTTATTTTTTATACTAAGATAAAAATAATAATAATAATAATAATAATAATAATAATAATAATAATAATAAAGTCTCACTACTTTAAAACTATATTAAAATATTAGCATGATATATCGCATGATTTTGGGGGTAGACTATTAAAATATTCCAAAATTATACATTTAATTATTTATAAATATATTTAATTTATTCTTTATTAATAAATATATATTATATAGAGAGACGTAGTGTATCAATAAGAATCAAGAAATGATGACAAAACCATACTTAATTATAGAAATTTTTTTTTCGAGATTTTGTTTTCAGTATTGATTTGAAAAATATTTATGCCTCTGCCTTTCTATATATATATTTGTGGTCAATGATTTAATGATTTTTTTAAATATTCTTCATAATNCCATACAGAAAATATGACAAGACATTTGATCCAAAATAACAAATTAAACTTACTAGACAATTATTGTTGAAAGTATAAAACTTGCTGTGTCCTTAGGCATTAAAAAATTGATCCTTGAAAGTTGAAAGTGATTCAGCGACTTTAGTAAAAACTAACTTGATTTTAATTTATTTATGGAAATTCTTATATTATTTTTCCCACCGGGGCCGAATTCATAATTAGGGAGGATCAAAATACTCATACCAAATAAAGACACTAAAATTTACCTTATGGGTATAGGTCTGGACCCGGACCCATCCTTAATGGGTCTGAATCCGGATATGGTGGTACCCTACCCATATACTCATTAGTAATAATAAATATATTTTTATATAAAAAATATATAATATTTTAACACTTTTTATTGAAAAAATATTAAAATTTTTATAAATATTGAAATATTTTATTAATACATTCATATTTTTTATTTTTAGTAGTTATAGATGTAAAAAGTTAGATAAATATAAATTTTATATTAACAAGATTAGTTTATTTTAAAAAAATTTTGGGTGTGGATCCAAGTATGAGGATTAAACTACTCAGCGAGTATAAGTATGAGGATTGATTTTGATCCTCGCTCACATACAGGTCTAAATCCGGGTATCATAACACCCTACCCATACTATACGACCATCATCCCTGTAATGAAGTGGACAATTGAAAAATGAATTAACCCATGAAGATGGGTCATGGCAAGAAATCTTTCCTTTTTTAACTTTGAAATAAAGTTAGTTAATCAATTAATAATACATTTATTATCAAGATTCAGAAATATATTGGTGAAAAAACTAACTTTATTTTAGTTTATTTATGTCAGCGTAAATATAGGAAAATGATTTTCCTAAATGCATAAGTAATGATTATTTTCAATAATTACACAAATTATAGTCTTTATTTTATGGAATATTTCCATTCTACTACAAACATTTAGCAGTAACCTAAATGAGCATCCTTAAGTTTATTCTGGTCCTAAATCAGTATCCTTAAGTTTAATCTTTGGCCTATATATTATAAATGTTGAATGTTCAAATTGGTCCTAAATGTATATCTTAAAGTTTATTCTGGTCCTAAATGTTTCAAAAATTTTATGTTGGTCATAAATGTTGTCATTTAATTTCCTTTTGGTCCCAAATTACTGAATATGGTCACATCTCTCTCGTTTCAAGTCTAAATGTAACGAGTTCAAAACTAAATATTACTTCTAATGAGTCATTTTTTTTTATTATTCAGTTGGAAAAAAAATGTATGACGAAAGAAAAATATGACTCAGATATAGGACCAATTTGAGAATATGTATGTTTTAAAAATATATAAATAATAAAATGAACCGTAGAGATTAAATATATTTGAAAGTAAGTTTTCAAATAAAGACCTCATAATTAATTGGAATGAAAGAATTTATTTATGATATTTCTATTGGATAAATTGACGATAAAAAATATCCCTAACTATTTTTCTTTACAAAAATTTATGGTATAAACAGAGATTTGGTTTACTTAGTTCTTCGCCACCATGCATTATTTGCTAGTTGCCTAGTTTTTTTTTAGTAAACAAACAATTTGGTCCCTGAAAGTTCATTGAGCTTCGAGACGTTCCGTATATGAGACTCTTCAAACAGGACTTATTGCTATTGATTCGATGATCCCTATAGGGCGTGGTCAGTGAGAATTAATTATTGGGGACAGACAAATCGGTAAAACAACAGTAGCCACAGATACAATTCTCAATCAACAAGGACAAAATGTAATATGTGTTTATGTAGCTATTGGTCAAAAAGCATCTTCTGTGGCTCAAGTGGTGACTACTTTACAAGAAAGGGGAGCAATGGAATACACTATTGTAGTAGTAGCAGAATATTTTATGTACCGTGAACGAAAAACTTTAATCATTTATGACAATCCCTTCAAACAAGCACAAGCTTATCGCCAAATGTCTCTTCTATTACGAAGACCGACTGGTCGCGAAGCTTATCCGGGAGATGTTTTTTATTTGCATTCACGCCTTTTGGAAAGAGCAGCTAAATCAAGTTCTCAGTTAGGTGAAAGAAGTATGACCAATTTACCAATAGTTGAGACCCAATCGGGAGATGTTTTAGCTTATATTCCTAGTAATGTAATTTCCATTACAGATGGCCAAATATTCTTATCCACCAATAAATTCAATGCTGGAATTAGACCTGCGATTAATGTGGGTATTTCCGTCTCCAGAGTTGGATTTGCGGCTCAAATTAAAGCCATCAAACAAGTAGCTGGTAAATTAAGATTAGAATTGGCGCAATTCGCCGAATTAGAAGTTTTTGCACAATTCGCTTATGATCTCAATAAAGCTACTCAAAATCAATTGGCACGAGGTCAACGATTGTGCGAGTTGCTCAAACAATCCCAATCAGCCCCTCTCACTGTGGAAGAACAAATCATAACTATTTATACCGGAACAAATGATTATCTTGATTCATCAGAAATTGGACAGGTGAGGAAATTTCTTGTTGAGTTACGTGCTTACTTAAAAACGAATCAACCTCAATTCCAAGAAATCATATCTTCTACCAAGATATTCACTCAAGAAGCAGAAGCCCTTTTGAAAGAAGCTATTCAGGACCNCTTTCTACATATATATCGTCCAAAACTACGATTTTTATCAGCTGTAGCAAAAAAAGAAACTTCATAGAAGTTGAAATATGAAGAAATAGATATGCCTAAATACTTTTTTTCTATGGATAAAAGATCTAATTGATAGAGGAAGCACCGTAAAGATCAATTAGCGAGGTTTTGGGCCAATACAATAAAAACTGCTTATTTATATCATGATAGAAAAGTTAGGAATCCACTTATGTAATAGAGTTGATCCCCTAAGGTTTTGAGCAGCGGTGTAGTATCAGATCCCAAAGATAGTAAGTCTTTTCTTTTTTATGAAGAAAAGTTTTTTTCACAGATTCTATAGAAATTTATATATCATATATGAAACCGAGATAGTTACCTTTCAGAAAATTATAATGAGAGTGTAAATGCCGATGCTTTATTCTTCTGAAGGTAGGAGAAAAGATAAAACTAGAAAGCGGATTAAATTATTTATTAATACAAATTCAAGTTTGAAACTCATGTAATTATCCTCTTTTCTTTTGGTTAACTCTAGAAGTAAAATTGATATTTTAGCCATTGTTTAGGAGTAAAATTGATATTTTAGCCATTGTTGTCTTCCTTCTCTCTCACCCCTCTCTATCGTCTCTCTCTCCATAGAGGCTGGATCTTCATCAGCCATGGCTGAAAAAATTCTCGGAAGAAAACTAGTTCATTTCGTTTCTCTTTCTCTGATTTACGAATTAGCAATTACACTAAACTCTACCATTTCGTATCAGCTATTATCGATTCTACAGAATCTGAAAATGTACATTGAACAATAGAAACTGAAGAACTTCTCTCTCACTATTCAAAGAAAATCAAACAAGAACAAGCTAAAAACTCTTGTCGTTTAACACAAAAGTCCCTCACAGAATGAATCGGCACGTTTTCTTCACCGATCCTGGACAGATCAAAAAATTTCATATTAATCGCGGTCAGAAATCGATACCATCTACGAAGATTTTGATTAATATCCGATTCAAAGAGAAGAAGCACTAAGTTGAGGTTTATGCGAAATTGATTAATATCCAGATTGCGTCAAGTTTCCGGGAGATTTGATGCCGGAAAATGTGAAATCGAATACTGTGGAGAGAGAGAGAGAGAGCAACGACGGAGAGAAGGAGTGGTATGCCAAATTGAAATGGTGCGCCAAATTGAAAAGAGCGAGAGAGAAGGAGTTGCAGAGAAAGCGAAGATGGGGGAGAAGGAGTGGTATGCCATTTGGTGAAACGGTGCGCCAAATTGAGAGATTTACGCGAAATTGGATAAAAATTTCGGGTGCGTGTGCGCTTAAACTTTCTCTCTCATCTGCTGCGAAACGGTGCACCATTTTCTTCGCTGGTGCACCGAATGTCGGGCAAAAATTGTACATTTTAGTCCTTTTGGTGCGCCATTACATAGGCCAAAATTCATTCGGTGCACCAAATTAAATAATCACCACCCCACTTGCACATGAAAATAATCAAGATTTCACGCTTTTCAAGGCAAACAGTAACATATTTGATTTTTTTTTTAAGCAACAATCATATCCAAACACATTTTGATTATAATAAAATCACACCTTACTTTTTCTAACTTTTTCTTCCATTTATACCCCTATACAATTTATCAATTTCCTTACTTTTTATCCACCTACCACAATCATTACATACCCATTTTAATAATTTCACACCAAATAATCAACAATCATCCAAACACCACTACAAAAATAATCAACTTTGATTATAATCAGAGTACGATTATAATCAAAACAAATTTTATAAAAAACGCAAACAAAGTGGTTCTAAATATATATCCTTAGGTTTAATCTGGTTCTAAATGTTTCAAAAATTTCATATCGGTCATAAATGTTGTCATTTAATTTCATTTTGATTTCAAACTATTGAATGTGATCATATTTATCTCGTTCCAAGTCCGAATGCGACGAGTTTAGAATTAAGTATTGCTCAGAACGAGTCTTTTTTTTTTATCAAGTTGAGAAAAAATTTATAACCAAAATATAATATGGCTCAGATATAGGACCAATATGAGAATATGTATTTTTTAAAATATATAAATAATAAAATGAACTGTAGAGGTTAAATATATTTGAAAGTAAGTTTTCAAATAATCATAAAAACTGTAAAGACCTCATAATTAATTGGAATGAAAGAAATTATTTATGATATTTTTATTGAATAAATCTATAAAGCATGAATACTGACACGAATACGGGACACGACACAGACACGGACACAGTGACACGTCAAGTTCTTAAAATTGTATGACACGACACAGCATATATTTATATATATTAATAATTAAAAATTAATTAATTTGGATGAAAACTTTAAAAATTACATTATTTATTCTTAATATATGTTATATATGTCATTATTTTCTTTTGTTTGTTATATTAAAGTCACATAAATTGATTTTATATTTTAAAATTTATGAATATGTGTCGTGTGGATGTCTTACAGGTGTCAGACATGAACACATGTCCAATACAGTGACACGCCATCAAAATGAAGTGTCCATACCTCATAGCAATAAATCGACAAAAAAAAAATATCCTTAACAATTTTTCCTTACATAAAGTTATTATATAAATAAACAGAGATTTGGTTTATGTTTTAAGGGCCAAGTAAATTATATATAGTTTTGTTGCGAGTCCAGGTAATTTTTACTGGGCTTATAGTTGATACTGGATAAAGCCCATTATGGTAGGCCCAAGAAAAGCCCATTTGTACGTAAGTCCATTGCGAAATTTGCGACGATGGTTTGGAAATGGAGCATATAGCGACCTCACAGAAGCAAAATTCGCAAAATCTACGAATTTCGTTGCTGTGAGGCAGAAGAAGAAGAAAAAGCGAGGCGTAACAAGGTTAGCATCAGTGAGAAATGAGGAAGTTCGATCCATGGCCTATTTTCTTCAAGCGAGAATGGAGTCGCAACTGGCCGTTTCTGGTGGGTTTCGCAGTCACCGGAACCCTAATCACCAAGATGACTGCCGGTCTTACAGGTAAATAGCCTCCTCGATCTGTTCCTTTCGGCGATTATTAGGGCTCAAATCGTAGTTACACCTTAAGCGAGTGATTTTGTTATGAATCTGATTTGTAATTGCAGAGGAAGATGCTAAAAACTCGAAGTTCGTTCAGGAGCACAAGAGGTAACCTGTTCATCGACATTCATCGGACTCAAGGTATTTTTTCACGCCTTTTTGGTTCTTTTGATTTATTAATTGAGTGCGCCCATCTCTTGTTTATGATTGTCGAAAGCTGTTATATTAACCCTAGGTAGCTATATACTATATAGATCTGCCCGGTCTAATGTATAATTCTTCATGAATTGGTTAGTTCTAGATTTTTTTGCTACTGTTTTGGATTTTGCCTTTGTTTTGGGTGAGCACGCAGTACAGAATAATTCTAGGGAAGTTGTGGTTGAAGAGATTGATTTTTAGGAATTATGCCTCTCTTGATTATCTTAGCTTTATTTTGTCAATGTGGCCCAGACCTGCTTCACTTCATGCCTTAATTTTGCATTTCATGCTGCATTTGTTAAATCCTAGACATATGTGTTTTTTTTTCATGCATACTAGTTTGTGAATTCTGTTAATATGAGGTTGTTTTCTTCTTATATTTCAGGAGATCATGAATGGTAGTGTGGCTCCGAGCTTTTGCAATTTGTTTTCAGTGGCTAGTGAGTTTTGCTTGTCTTGGTATCAAAGATTGTAATAACAAAAGGGAGATGTCCTATTTACTCTCTCCATCTTCAGTTTCCAATATTGGTCTCTAATTATGTTTGGAAAAATAATCCCTTCCAAGTATTGCATCATCAATAGATTGACTTTCTGATGATTTCGTTTTATTTTTATACTTGGACTTCATCCAGTTACCTATTTGCAGACCTTGGCAAGAATAAAACAATTCTTAGTTATGTAATTTTTTTTTAGCTTTGTGGAGTTTGGTCGTTAGCAGTTGCTAGGGGCATAGGCACATAGGCTTGAAAACCAGTTAGCTTTTCATCAATGTCAGTACTCAGTACTCAGTGCCATATACATGCACATTATATGATCTAGACTCTAGGCACTAGATTTGTGACCTAAACTTTTTATTTTTAACATAGATTTGTGACCTAAACTTGTGCAGGGCTTTTCAATAAAAAAATTATTGTTAGCATCACCTGTTCATTCTGTACAATTTTGAAAATAATGGTCTGAGATGATGAGTGTTGTCAAAGGTTAGGCGCTGAGATGAGGTGCTATTTGAGGTCAAGGCCTCAGACACCCTCTGTGGCCTTGGCAACTATGGCCCTTGCCTTGGTTGAGCGATGGGTGCTTTTTCAGTCACTAAGGCGAGCGCCTCTGGCGCCTGACAGAAGTTAGGGAAAAGGTTGAAGTAAAAATGGACAATCCAGCCCCTAACCCAGAGAAATAGGTTTATGATATACAGATATATTATTTAGGTTGTTATTAAGTGTTACGAATACCAACGTATAAAACAAGAAAGGGACCATCGTGCAAGAAAACAGCAGAAGATGTAAATGGACATACAGTTAACGTGCGAGCAAAAGTTATCTTCTTCTGGACTTATAATTCCTTAATGATTTTGGTAAGTATAGTGAGTTATGAGTTGATTTTTATTATACTAGAACTTAGAATAGGTAATTTATGTTGCAAATGTTATTAGAAACTTATCTCTCTCTATGTTTGTTCATATAGCAAATGACTAGAAAGTAGAAATTTGTTTCATATTATAGTACCTTAATTCAATTGGGTGTGGGTCTTTCTGTTGCCTCTCAACCAAGGCGTTTCAAGGGCTTTGCGCCATTATTTGTCTACCTTGGAGATGACAGGTTGTTCACAAATGGATACTACTAATATGGAGAGGGTGTCTTGAACAATTGAGCCATAGCACACTGTAAAGACACAAAGCTTATCTTCTTCTGGACTTTTAATTCCTTAATGATTTTGATAAATATAGTGAATCGAGTTGATTTTTATTATACTAGAACTTAGAATAGGTAATTTATGTTGCAAATGTTATTTGAAACTTATGTCTCTCTATGTTTGTTCATATAGCATATGTCTAGAAAGTAGAAATTTGTTTAATTTTATAGTACCTTAACTCAATCGGGTGTGAGCGGTGGGCCTTTCTGTTGCCTCTCGACCAAGGTGTTTCAAGGGCTTGGTGCCATTATTTGTGTACATTGGAGATGATGGGTTGTCCACAAATGGACGCTACTAATATGGAGAGTACATGTGTCTTGAGCGATTGAGCAATAGCATAATGTAAAGACTTGGATGCAGCCAAAATCTCTTGTAGAAGATCGTCCTCTTTCTCTATTGCTCAAAATTGATAACTACAACGATGGTGGGGTATGCTTGGATGGCAATTTAAGCTTAGATTTGGGCATTTAGGCCAAGTACGTGGGTGTTGGATAAAGGGTAGGAGCATGAAGGCTGGATTTGTTTTTGAAATTTATAATTATAAAACTATAAGGATTTGCTAATCAAGAATCAGGAGTGTGATAGCCTCATCGGCTGGGTGACATGGAAATTGGATTTTCCATTAAAGTTTCATGTTTCTCTCTTATCAGCCTGTCTTTTTAGAAGTGAGCTCTCATGTGCATCATTTGTTTTGTAAATAGCTAGAAGAATCTATCTGCCTCTCAGAATCTATGTTTGGTTTGGCCATCTTGGTGCCAATTGGCTAAACTCAGCTTGAGTTCTTAGTGGTGAAGTCATTGTAAGCACTCCATGCAGGTGCGACTAATGATTTCTTTGTTCAAAGAATCAAAGGACTAGTATCTCTTTTAACTGGTTCAGGGAAATAAAAATGAGTGAATTACTCTCCGCCCAAGGGATGCCCAATTGTCTCACCACGTTTATATTGGTTTTTTAACCAAAAATATAAATCCTGAAAACACCCTCTTCCCTCTTATGTCGGTAACAAAGTATTTGTGAACTTTATTTATTTGTCATTTTGGGATAATATAAAAACCATATTCAAGTTTTTCTTATTCAAAATGGAAAAACATGTAATGTAATTTGTATGTTCCTCAGAAACGAAAGTAATTTACTCAGTAAATAGTGAGAGGGGTCAACATTAATTTTGCCTGAATTTCCATATTTTCTCTCAAGATCCATGTCTTGTAATTCACTTGTGCTCCACACTCTACCAAACTTGCCAGTATTCAGTAAGGTCTTCCCCAAGTGAACTTCCTCTCGCTCTGCTGCCTCAGCATATTCATGTGAATCTTGTGCATAATGGTTGTCATATACGCTGCCGTTTTTGCAGTTTAATGTGTTGCATTCTTAATAATGGTGATGTTTGTTAATATGAAAATCAGATATTATGGTTAACGAGGGTATTCTTTCTTTTCTTTTTTTTAATTGTTTTGGGAGCCGAAAGGCGAAGGGCAATACTAGATTGAAGAGTACTAAATTTAGTGGTCATGGTTATGTTGGCGGGTTGACATTGGCAAACAGCAGATATGAAATTCACATACATGATTTTGATATGTGAACATGTGTATTTTTACTGTTAAATTATTCTAGAACGTGTGCCTATGATAAAGAAAAGAAATTATGTAGTTGATATACGTATAAGCTCTTAAAGAAAACCACACCTCAAAAGCTAACTATTGAAGTTGGAGAGCCTAAAGTCTTATATAGTGTTTTACCTTTAGCTAACTACCCGATGTGGGACTTGTATTATTACATATTTTTTCGAAAGTCGATGTCCACGGCGGCCCACACTATCGACACTGGTCCATTGATAGTCCTTTTTACTTTTGGCGGCTTCATTCAACTTTCAGTATTCAGCGCGACGCATCGTACGTACCTTAATCAAGTCTATAGGTTGCCTCTCCGTGTCAATCGGCTCTCAATGAAAACACCAATTGATATAAGTATAAGCTCTTAGAAGAACCACACCTCAAAAGCTAGTTGTTGAAATTGGAGAGCCCAAAATCTTATATAGTGCTTTATCTTTAGCTAAATATCCGATATGAGACTCACATCGGTAGCCCAATTTATTCTTGAATGGGAAATCGGAAACCAATTCTATGAAAAAAGTGAAGTTGGCTAAAATTGTGGAGTCTTGAGTACCACAACCACGTAGGATTTGTATTCACAGTTCCTACCAAAACAAATGTTTTCTTCATCTATAATTTCAAATTTCTCCGAGATGTTCACATATTAATCTATCTTATCATAGATATGTATGGGATTTTTTTTTTTTGGGTGAGTTTTACTTGAACACAACGTAGGTTCTCAGATTGTTTAAGAATCTGATTTCAGTCGAACTGAAACTTCAGGTGGCTTGCGCTATGTTATAATTAATACATGTCATGTTTTTTTTCATTCAGATTCAGTGATCCCAGAACCACGATAACCTTAATCCAAACATTGCCATTATGCCTAGATTCTTCTAACGTAAATCCACGTTACATAACGCAAACAGAACAAGTGTAAAGACTAAAGAACCAACCAAAATTCAAACAAACTTAATAGAAAACAAATATTTCAATTTTCGTAAGCGTAGTTTCCAATTCATTATTGGAGAGAATATTATGGAGAGAACTTTTTTTTGGCCTGATTATGGAGAGAACTTTAACTTTCTTTGTTGTAAAACTTCTTAAATCGAATAAGGATTACTTTTAGTTTAAATCATAAAATAAATAAATATAATATACCTTATAATAAAAAAAAAGATTGACGAAAGAAAGATTCAAACTTGGCGTGTGTACAATCGACTGATCGTAGAGGCATACTAGGGATAACTAGGTATAACACTTAATTTTGGCCAAAAAAAAACAAGGTATAACACTTAATTCGCAAGCTCCATGTAGGCTTATCTTCTTCACGAGATCAGAACAAAAGAAATAGCAATTTGGTTTAAACTATGCTCGCTTTAAACCGTCCATCATAAATAAATCAAGCAGATAAGCTTAAAAATACATACCAAGTTTGGGTGGAAATAAAAAAAATAAAAATAAAAACTTGTGGCTCCTGATCCATTGTCTTTCTCGGACAAATACACCAGATGCTTAGGTAATCAAAATCGAACCCATTTAGCACAACTCCTCTTGGTATCACCTACTTAATTTTCAATTAGCTTCGACAACTAATTCATGGCGTAATTGTATGGCAATCATTGCAATTCCATAAGCAAAAGTTTTTTTTTTTAAACATTATCTGTGTAACGATTTAGACGAAGACTAATCTGATTTAAATGAATGTAAAACAGTTAAAACCCTCCCAAATATGAAAATGGATCCTCTAGAGTTTCTTTTTCTATATTTCTTATAAAGTTGGGAAGAGAAAAGAAGAGAAAATAAGAGAGAGAAAGAGAAAATGTTTATTGTATACTATATTTTTATTTCATGAAATTTATATTTTTTTTCTCTCTAACTCCACAAAAAATCATAGAAAAAGACTCCAAGATCCAATCCCCCAAATATATTTATCATAAAGCAATGGGACTAAAAATTTAAGTGTGGAGACACCTAACCTCTCATCTCTTCGATATACATTTTACAATTTTGAGATTCGTGTTAGTTGACAATTGAGAACTTTGGTATCCCAATACTTAAACTCTCCATAAATTTTCCCTCTATCATATATATATATAACTAACATAGTTATCTATTATTAATCGTTTATGGAGTTGGCTAATTGGCGACGTCAAATCCTCCTAACATCAAAGATAATATATATCTGCGTCATCTGCGTAATAGTTGGAATTAATGCACAACTTAATTAAACGCCTGAATATTAGACTTGTTGGGGTAAGTTGACTTGAGAACCCCCAAACGATCCAGGACCTGGATCCTCTGCAGTCTCTATTTGTATACATTTCATGCAGTTTAGAGAGAGAATGGAAGAGTTAGAAAGAGAAGTGTGGATCCCACTATTAATGGGGCCCACACTTCTCTCTCTAACTCTTCCATTCTCTCTCTAAACTACAGACACTGCACACTTGAGAGGATTCATTTTCATACAATCCATACTTGTTCTGGATTCATGAACTTTCATTTCCTTTCAATTTCATCATCCCCACTAAGCTGTCTAAGCACATCCTATTCAATAAAGAAAACATTAGGCTGAATACTCAAATTGGTTTTATATCTTTGCCTTAAAATTTTTCTTTGTATTTTATATTTCAAAATATTTAAATTGACGTTATATATTTTTATAGTGGTTTACTTTAATTCAAAACTACTAAATAATGTTAAATCTCTCTCGTTTTAAGTTTAAATATGATGAGTCCAAACTCTAAAGTTATAGATTGTTTTATACGAGTATTTTTCGATCCAATTGAGACTATCAGCAAATAAAATTAAATTGAGTCTCGAAAATAAGTTACTCGTTTCATGATTAAACAAGTAAAGTTGGTCGTTTCTTTATCATTTTAAGTCCAATGTGACGAGTTTGGAACTATAACTTAAAACTTATTGTGTCAATTTTTTTTACAAGTCAAGGTATTTATCATTGAGAACAATAACTAATGACTAATTATTTCGTCACAAATAAAAATTCCTCGATTCAATAATTCTAATTTGATTTTTAAAACCATGCTAAAAAATTAAAATTACAAGATTTAGTGCTTAAAATATGCAATTATAATCATTTTAATTATTCGATTATTGTTAAGTGCAATATCAACAAAATTCAAAACAGTTTTAGATTTTTCATTAAATTCTAATTTTTAATAAAAGAAAAATTCATTCAAATTGAATTGTTGAAGATTAAATCATATGATTTTATTTTTCGCCTTTCTGGATTGACACATATAACATACTAGGGGCTTGGCGTGTCCGAACGTTTGAACTAATTTAAAGTTAAAGATAAAATATAAAATTATTTAAAAATAATTTGTTAAGAAAGAATATCACAGGATACCAAAGTGTTACTTTTTAAATCACCGAGTACTAAAGTGAAATATGATCAAACCATAGAGTACCAAAATGTAATTTATCTTTTTTTATGGAGTTTAAAATATTAATAAAAATCAAAAGTAACTTGTTTGGGGTGAGAGAACGTGGTGGGTTAGAGGAAAGTGAGTGATTTTTTTTATTTTTTATTTTTTCAATTCAGTAATTTTGACCAAACATAAAAGGGTGGATCCATATAATATAGTATATAGATTTTGTGGACTAAATCATTAATTTTTTTCTTTATTTTGAAATAAAAATTTAGATTAAATCCCTTTGGCCTTTAGAATCCCTTTATAAAAGTTGATTATTGATTAGGGCGTGAGAATTAAAGAATAATGAATCCAATGGAATTAGTCCAACGTCGGCACAAAAGTAAAGAAATGAGATAGTCGGTTTGGGTCCAAAAGCTTCGACAATGATTGAGGGACCCACCACCAAATACATTGGTCGGTGATTGTTGCGCCTTCGCTCTCTGCCTCTCTCATCACATCCACATCTCACCGTCCACGTGTCCTCACCCGAACAAACCGGAGGCCCTCCCATTATTGTCCTCATTTTAAATAAACAAAAATAAGGATTTATCTAACATGTGCTTTTAGGGCATATTTTAAAGTTTCTACTGATTGGTTAGTAGAGTATATCATATCTTGAAATTTACGAAAATTCATTTAAAAGATAATTTTTAATATTTGAAAACTCACTTGACCAATCAAAAGAAATCTTAACATGTGTTCTAAGGGCACCTGTTAGAAGGACCCAATAAATAATAATAACTAGGCCAAACGCATTTTTGGTCCCATATATTTTACTCAAATCTCAATTTGGTCCTGTATATTTCTTTGTTGCACTTCTAGTCTCATATTTTTTTGGTCAAGTGTAGGATCAATCTCATATTGTCTCATATCTTTTTTTGTTGCATATTTGCTCTCATTTCTTTGCAAAAATTTATATCGTTTATCTTAAAATGTGGAATATTTTATAAAGATATAAGACCAATTTTGTAACATGACCAAAAGATGCGAGAACAATTTTACAACTTGACCCAAAGATATGAGACTAAAATTGCAACACATGACCAAATTTATACCCGAGCAAAAGATATGTGACCAAAAGTGCAACAAAAACAAAAATTATGAGATCAAAAGTACACTTTGGCCTAATGATAATAATAATAATAATAATTAAAGCCAACCTAACTTTTTAGCTATTCTTTTTCAAAAATAATTTAACTCCAATTAACCATGGCCTCCCACAAGGCACAAGTCACATATATATAAACCAACAGAGAAGGTGGTACATATAGCAAATTAGAGTATTAGACTATTGAAAGCTTGAAAATCTCATCTCATAATTTGTATATTTTTTGGTTTTGTAAAAAATGCCGATTTCTAGAATTGCGGTGGGAAACCCTTCGGAGTTTGGGCAAGTAGATGCTCTTAAAGCGGCTTTGGCAGAGTTCATATCAATGCTCATCTTTGTCTTCGCCGGACAAGGCGCCGGCATGGCTTACAGTATGTTTTACTTCATTCATTTCATTTTCACTCAATAACTATATTATCAAAATACATTTTCACTCTATATATTGATCTGTGGCAGATAAGTTGACAGACAATGGTGCAGCATCGCCGGCGGGACTAATTTCGGCGTCAATCTCTCACGCCTTTGGGCTGTTTGTGGCGGTGGCTGTCGGCGCTAACATCTCCGGCGGTCACGTGAATCCTGCAGTTACCTTCGGTGCTTTTCTCGGTGGTCACATTTCGCTCCTTCGAGGCATTTTGTATTGGATTGCTCAACTCCTTGGTTCTGTCGTTGCTTGCTTGCTCCTTAAATTTGCCACCGGTGGACTCGTAAGTCATTAAGCAATTCACAATTATTGAATTCTAAAATGCCAGACAAATTAATTAACCTTTGAAGCTTTTGTTTATTTATTATACATTACAGGAAACATCTGCATTTGCACTATCTTCAGGTGTGGGTGCATGGAACGCCGTCGTTTTTGAGATCGTGATGACTTTTGGGTTGGTTTACACAGTGTATGCCACGGCGGTGGACCCAAAAAAAGGTGATCTTGGAATCATAGCACCCATCGCTATCGGTTTCATCGTGGGCGCCAACATTTTAGCCGGCGGCGCATTTGACGGCGCATCTATGAACCCAGCGGTGTCATTTGGGCCCGCTGTGGTTAGTTGGACTTGGGCCGGCCAATGGATTTATTGGGTCGGCCCACTCATTGGTGCTGCAATTGCTGCCCTTGTTTATGAGGCTCTCTACATCAACCAAAGCACCCATGAACAACTCCCCACAACAGATTATTAGAAAAAAGCCCGGTTGATTTATTTGATGGGCCGGGATGGGCTTGGGTTTGGCCCATGTAAGTAAGTGGTTGTGTTTGGGCTTAGGCTCATCATCATTCCCACTTGAGTTTAAGTTGAAAGTGGGTGTGTGTGTATATCTACTTGCATTGGCTTGGTTGGTCTTTCTTTGTTTTGCAATTTTATGTTGTCTTCAGTTGTTTCTACTTTGTAATGTTTATATATCAATGTGATGTTCATTTCTGTTCAACCTATGAAGTTTTACTTTGCTTCTAATCAATTCATCAGGAGATCACTGGCGAGAAAGAGTTGGGAGTGAAGTCCAATATGAATATGATCAACAATTTAATTAATTTAATATCCTATGCCTAAATGGTAGTTATGTTTCAATTGGGATGAAATGAAACTAGCCTTATCGTGAATAATTAAAGTTCACAATTATGTGGTTATAAATAAGAAAGGTAAATAAAAGACAAGGAAAAAAAATTGAGTAGCTCTACCAAATCAGTTTTTTATATCATTTCCTTACAATTATGGGTGCAAATTTTGTGGGATTATGGATATAGTGGGATTATGAGAAGATTTACTTTATTTTTTTATCCCACGATTGTGCCTTAGTGGGTTTGAAAAATATAATTATTTTTTATTTATTTTAATATATATTAGAAATTTTAATTTTATAGACTATAGTTTTAAAATATGGTCGACCAAAAAGCATCACAGACAAATATAATATAGTATAGATGAATAACATTATAGGCAAAAAAACAACAGATTGTAATCTTATGGTTAAGATTTAGGAATATTGGAGTAATCTTTTAAAGTGACTTGTATTTTACCATATATTCTGGGGTAGAATTCTTGGTGGCTAAGGAATTAAATACTTGGACCTATTGGACTTAGGTTAAGTAACTTGGGGATCTAGGATTTGAGATGCAGATGCCTATATATAGACTAGTAGTTAGCTGGAAATTGATTGAGTAGTACATCACAAGATATCTTAGGAGAGACTCTTAGGCACAGTATTAAAACCCGAACCGGACCGGCCGGGTCAGACCGGAAATCGGCGACCCGGGCAGCAGGGCGGTCCGGGTGAGCTTTTGGGACCGTTTTGCAAACAAACCGGTAAAAAACCGAGTCAACCCGGCGGTTTTAATCAAGAACTGTCAACCCAGATATGACTCGCCCGGTTTTTTTTTCAGCAAAGTTTAAGAAATATCAAGAAGGAGAAGAAGCAGATCCTTGATGGTGAAAACATGGCTTTGTCATGACAATAACACAGATCTATAACAGAGAAAAGCTTAAACATCAAGAACGTAACTTCCTTTTGAATTGATGATGGAAGAAGAAATGATTATGAGAGTTTGTTGTTGGAAGAGGTAAAGTGATGAACAATAAAGAACAAACAAAAAAAAATGAATGGAGAATATTGATGGTGGAAAGAAAAAGAAGTAGGTGGGAGTTTAGAAGTTGAATGGTTGAAAATGGAGAAAATGATGAGGAGTGAGGCGGCTGCTGAGTGAAAGAAAATAAGTCTTAAGCCCAGTTCGTTTGCGTTTTGATTATAATTTGTTTCGATTATAATCGTAATAAGCGTGTTCGTTTACGTTTTTTTCCTGATTCAATTATAATCATGATTTTTTAATAATCAAACACACTCAATTACACTTATACCCCTATACATAAACCTATAATTACCTATACTCTAATACATTCAATCACCAATCACAAAGGGCAAAATGGTCTATTACCAGAATGAGGGATCATGTTGTACATAATCATTGTGACCTGGGGCTTAAATGTGAATTTGGGCAAAATTTTTCATTTTCAAATTGCAAATACGCCCTAAATTTCACGCCATAGCCATTGAGACCCAAATCAAGTTTGGGGTTCTGCTGTCGCACCTTCCATAGCCCCTCGCCGTTGTGCCCTCCGCCGCACCGGCGTCTTCCGCACCGCCGATGGTGGTCTGTCTTCCATCGACGATCAACAGTGGCTTGTCCGACGCTAGGTAAGTGACCGCTCCCGTCGCTAGGTGGCCAAAATACCGGAATAAAATGCACTATAGTGGTGCAATCCGAGTCGATCTCTCGAGGAACTTTTGTGCAAGGTTTAAAAGCAAACAATACCAAATTATCACCAATCGGGTAAAAGCGAAGAAAATTTGTTCTTTGATTGTTTGTCTAAGACCTAAAACAATAATTAAATAAAGCAATAATATTTTTGGGGTTTTTGATTAATAAGCAAAAGATAAACAAAAGCGATAAAGATAGATAAGACACACTTATTGATGGAAACACCCAACAGAGGAATTGAATTCGGCCTTCCTAGCATATAAAGATCGGAGTAATTACTTCACAAACCATTTACTAAAGTTGTCCACTACCGTTAAACATAGCAATTAACTCAATTATAAACATAACCAAGATAATCACTTCAATGACGCTAATGGCGAGATAAAATCAAGAATTCAGGCAACTCTATAACTCAGACTAAGTTATCAAAGAGAAACTTATCCCAATTATTAGTCAAACCAACTACAACGTATCCTAACGGATCATAATCAAGACTAGAATAATCAATACATATCAGAATCCAAAATCCAATCTCAAATTCATAATCAATATCAGAATTACAAGTTCTCTACCCAAGAAAAACTCAAACCCTAATATAAAACGATGAAAAGAGTAAAGTAAAACTCCCTAAGTGTAGAACCAAGCTCGGGCCTCCTCCAATCCTCTTATGGGTGTGGAATCTAGCTGCTCATGGAGAGAGATTCGGCTTCAACAAGCCTCCTAGCCTCCAAAGTAGCCATGGATGAAGGTGGGAGAAGAGAGGGGATGAAGGAGATGGTGTAAAGTGTGTCTCTAGTGTTCCTCCTCCTTTAAATGACCTAAAAACCTCTCATATATGTTATTTTCGGCTCATCCCATAAAAATTTAGGTCTGAATCATCCAAATCGGGCCTGGGCTTGATTAATAACAAATTATCGCGAACCCGCCGCGGACCCGCCGCGGCGGTGCATGGCGGCGGTTCCGGCGGTGGGTTTTCCAGCAACTTGAGTTTGTTTTCAGTTTGGTCCCTGACTCGTCTCCAAACATCCTTGAGTCTTCCTCGAAGTAATTCAGCACTTTGGACTTCATTAAAACCTATCAAGAACATCGAGAAATTAAGTGAACTCTCAGGATAAAAAGGATCAATCAAGTAATAAAGATTAAACCCGAGAAAACCACTCAATTAATCACAAAATAGTCCAAATAATCATCAAACCTCAAGGCATCATATTTCATCATAAAAGGACACAAAGGCATGCAAATGAATCCCAAATGAATATAAAATGCCCTAAAATGTCTCTAAAATACATGATGAAATATGGTAAGATCAGTAAGCAACATTTTGTTGAAAATCCCTCAATCAAGAGACGAGGCAAGCTAGGTTTAGAAATCGCTTGGGTTGATTGGTTCTATAGGTGAAGTAGGGACGTTTTTGATAAATAATTAACTAGAGAAAGAAATTGTCCATGAACTTAATTCACACTTTCTCTTTTCTAATTAACTAAAGAAAGAAATTATTGATGAACTCTTTCTCTAAGGTACTTAAAAGGAGGTGGATGAACTTGATTCACAGTTGCTCTGTTCTCATAATGGTTTCTGATAGCTTTGTTTCATTGGTTACATTAGTAGGATGATGCATCTGGGGATATGGCAACAATGTTATCCACTTCCGTGTTCAATGCTTGTTTCCCTAATTCAAGATTCACTCGCAAGAATGTAATAGATACATTAGTTTGTAAAGATATAGAACATTGTTGCAATATCTACAGATGCATCATCAAGGATGCTTGCGTGATAACAACAAATGGACTTTGATTTATCAGTATATCCCTACTGAAAATTGACCTCATTATTAGAGCTCATACATGATATAAATGCATATCCCCCACTGATTTGAGTTTGTACATCGGTTAAAGATTTGAGTTTGAATACTAATGCTTCTAGTCATATTGGAAACTGTTGTGCAGACCTTAGGCCGAAAATTGTGACAATTGGCTTTTTTCCAACAATCCTGACGATGTCCACCATCACATCTTCATCTGCAGCTCTGTCATCCTCCAACAAGGTCCCGAGGAAATATTGTGCATGTGGTGAAGTTTCTGTTTTCCAAATGTCATGGAAACCTAGGAGTTTCGGAAGGCGGTTTCACACTTGTCCACACTATCCGGTATGCAATTTGTAGTTTTACCAGTTGTAATATATATTATGATTGTTGTACATTGTTTTGAGTTCCAGACAATAGAAAGCTTAACTTTGATGTATGTACAATGTTTTCCTCCAGCAAAAGAAATGTGGTTTCTTTTCGTTGCATGACCCTGAAACTGATAGCCGATGGCAAGAAGTTGGCTGGAAGGTGCACGCCCGAATTGACTCCCTTGAACAACAATTAAATGCTTTACTGGCAACGGGAAGGTCGGCTTCGAACCCCCAACAAGCGACGATTGCAAGGCTTCAAGATGAACTGCAACAGTTAAAGAGTACCGAAGCAAGTGAGAGGATGAAGCTTAAGGACGAAATGATGGAGGTCAAACGAAGATACAAGATGGTTGTGACATTTCTGATTGGGTTGATGTCGTCGTTGTTTTTACTTGTACTTTTGAATCTTTGGAGTGTACAATTCCGACTTGGAGGTCAATATTTACCTTAATTAGGTGTTAACTAGTGAGTTGTGGATGGGGTGTGTATGTAATTATGGCTTGGGTGTTGTTGGTGAACTATGAAGATTGCTCCGTCGGGGGTGTCTATGTAATTTGGTATTGCCTTGTTTTTGGTGAATCTGACCGCAAATATTTAATTGCTTTTTGAATGACAGTGTAGCTTGCATTGTCTCTTGTTTCTAGCTTTTAGCCCGTTGTTTTCATTTATCAAGTAGCCTAAGCAGGAAACTGATAGGTCATTGGTATTTTCTGAATTTTGCAAAACCACAATGCAAAAAGAGTGAAGCCAAAAATCAGAGCTTCAATGTGCGTAGCTAAACAAGTTTACAACTGCCATGACAACCGACTCTCTCTTAAGGAACTGGATTATTATAGGCAAGTTTAATTGTTGACATATTTAACTTTGCAAAAATAGGTTTTTATAATTCTTAATTGACTATTGTCTGTGTACAAGAGTTATATACATAATAGTCTAGTTCCATAAGTTTATTATTGTGAATACTATTTTTAGAATTGAAAATGTTGTAGTTGCATCATGAGTAGCAAACAAATGAGATTATTCCAAATAAATGCATTAATTGGGTGAAACTTGTAAGGCTAAAGAAAATCTATATATATACACACACATTTTGATCTTCTCTCTGATCAGAAACTTTTGTACCTTCCCGGTTGAGTTAACAGGAAAATCCCCAAAAACCACTCTCTTAGGAACCATATGAAAATATCATATCCTTTGCCCTGTCCTTCAGTCTTATAGACCCATCTCGTTGTCTCAAAAGTGTGGGTGCACCAAAAAAATGAGACACATTGTGAAAGTGAATTGCATCAAAAATGGCTTTTTCTGAGACAAATATTGCTGAGACATAGCCAACAACAACAATTCATATCCTTGAAATATGCATGAAAGTTACCATATACATTTTTCTAATATTCATTTGATTGAAGTAGAAACAAATGATGAGTCCATGTAAAAGACAAATGTACTTATGTGTCAATATGCATGTAAGTCTAACATATAATGTGGATTGTCAAAGACAATAATCAGCCTTGGAATAACACATACGTAACTAAAACCAATGTAAAGAAAACCATGCTAAAACCATGGTAAAGAAAAGGTCAGTAGTCAGTCCTCGACAGTTCAAAAAACCTAAGTCATTCGTAGTACTAAAATCCTAAAATCAGTCAATTTTCTTGGTGCCTCGCGTCATGGACGTACGCTTCAACATGGTCATCTAGGTCTTTGACCTGCAATCTCAGTTCTTCCATGTGGGCATCCATCCCGTCCATGCGTTGAAGCAGTCTCTGTTCCAACCCGGCCATTTGGTCAACCAGTCGCTTCTCCATCCCTTCAAGAAAAGGTTGCAAGTTATGCGGGATTGAGGCCTGGTCCATCGGGTGAAGTCCCCCAGCATCACGGTTGGCATCTTCCCAGCGTGGTTGTTCAACATGTATTTCCCCCGGAACTAGTCAACAAAGGAAGAAACAAGAAGGTTAGGAACGGTGAAGAAATGCACGTACTGCCATATGCAAATAATAAATCGTAAAGTAACCAAATGATTAAACGTAAAAGATTAAACGGTATGGTACCAAATTTAGAAGTCCATTCATTGTTGATCAACACGTGCCCCATCCTCGCAATGCATAGTTGATCCACTGCTTTGGGGGTCACCTCCTCAACATAGAAAGGGGAAATACTGTGGAACTGCAAAATCAATGTGACCAGAGAGGCATACGCGAGTGGTGTGCCGTCCTTTTGGCAACATTTGCCCATTCTACGAATTAGCAAATAGGGTATGTTGACCTGTATACCCTCCAACAAATAGAACATGAGATAGTTCTCAACTTCATTGGGCGTGGTGTGGCTTCCTGACTTATGGGTAATATAATAAACAATCACATGCATCAAAACTTTATAATCCAAGGACATTCTAGAAACAATGACCTTCCCAATATGGTCAGGAGAATCCATCAATCGTTTCTCAACAGCTTGTTTGTTATAGTTAGGTAGCTTGCTGAGCGATGACAAATCAAGCTCTAAACCAGTACACGACAAACTTAACTAAGCGTCCAACTTGTTTTCATCTATACTCACAATTTGACCCCTAACAGTTGAAGTAATGGTATTATCTCTAGCACTAAACTTCATATTCGAATAAAAACTTCTAACAACCTGAGGACAATATTTGGACATATTTCCTACCAATGTTTCCAAGTTTCCAGCCTTCAGAATTTACAAACATTGTGGCAGGTGTTCATCAACAAAAGGAAAATCCACATACCGGCATTCGATCACGTGTCGGCTAGCAAATGCTTCACTCGTCGTTAGGGACGCTGGCGGCGATCGACCCCCTCGTGAAGCCCCCCTCGACTTGTTTTGTGCATTCTTGCGTCGAACACTTGAAGAAGACATCGTTGAAGGAGAATTATGGCGACCGACAAGCACAAATGGGTAAGAATATGAAGTGAGATTGTCGTTTTGTTGAAGAGAGATCGGTGCGATATCGGATGGGGTAGCCTCAAAATCAGATTAGGGTTTTCGTTTTGTTGAAATGGGCCGCTAATTACTTATATATCCCGACATTTGGTCCGCCGAAATTGGAGAACGGTGGACCGAATTCATTTATATACATATCACAGTGGCTTAACGGTGGACCATTTAGGAGTTGGTCCACCGAAATTCTGGCCTTAGCGGACCGACATTCAACAACGGTGGACTGAATTTCAGTATAATCAAATCACAGTGGGTTATCGGTGTACCATTCAGGAGTTGGTGTACCGAAATTCTGGGCTCCTTATGTTTGTGGATAAAAAACTTCATGAATAGCGCACCGATATTGTGGAACGGTGTACCAATTGTTGCCATATGAAAATTACAGTGGGTTATCGGTGGACCATTCAGGAGTTGGTGTACCGAAATTCTGGGCTCCTTATGTTTGTGGATCAAAAACTTCATGAATAGCGCACCGATATTGTGGAACGGTGTACCGATTGTTGCCATATGAAAATTATAGTGGGTTATCGGTGGACCATTCAGGAGTTGGTGTACCGAAATTCTGGGCTCCTTATGTTTGTGGATCAAAAACTTCATGAATAGCGCACCGATATTGTGGAACGGTGTACCGATTGTTGCCATATGAAAATTACAGTGGGTTAGCGGTGGACCATTCACAAATCGGTGGACCATTTTTTCCCTTTTTAGTATACCAAATAGTCCTCTGCGATCCACCAACTATTTATCCGGTCCACCGTATTGGCATACTCATCTTCGATGGTTTTGTATGATTGTCATTAAAATTCATTACCTATTCCAACATTAAAATTCATTACATGACTTCATTGAAAATTGACAACAATATTAAAATCACTAGTACATATAGGAAATTCATTCATCTAACAAAGTAGGAGATCATAGTAAGGGAAGTTGGTCATTGCGGCCGCCACAAGCGCACAATTTCATCCCGAATTTCATCCCGTGTCTCGTCCACGGTGGAGGAATCGGGCACAATTTCTTCGGTATCGTCGTCGTCGGAGTATCCATCAAACTCCTCCTGTGAATAGCGTATGAAGTCTTCATCGTAAACCATGTGTTCACGGATGAAATTGTGCAACGCCAATGTAGCAACAACTATTCCGACTTGCTTGCCATACGAATATGGTTGCGGTAGCCGCAAGATTTTAAACTTTTGCTTCAACACTCCAAAGGCACGTTCAATAGTGCTGCGCAAGCTAGAATGAAGATAATTGAACTTCTACTCGCCATTGGCGAATGTTCGGCGTCGACAGTAGTCTGCGAGATGATAACGAATGCGTCTATACGGAGTGGGAACTTCAAGCTACGCCTTGCCAACGCCGTATTGAACATGCGCGCGTCGTGTGTTGTCCCCTCCCAACCTGCGTAGGCCCAGGTGAACCGCATGTCCCAATCACATACGGCTAAGACGTTCATTGTTGGGGTCCCCTTTCGGCCTATGTATTTGATTTGCTCGGAAGTGGGCACAATGCATGGTATATGGGTTCCGTCGATGGCGCCTACGGCATCCCTAAAAAATGGGCAATACCTTGGATCATCAACTATTTTTTCGTGGGTTTCGCGCATCATTGCATGGCGTCTTCCCACCACCCATGATCATCTCTATTTGTCTTCCCACCACCCACTATGAATAAGAATATTGCAACGGCCTCTTCAACGGGGACTCTACTGCTTCCCTGCAACCCATGATCTTCTCTCAACGTTCTGTAAAGGTGTAGAAAAAAAATGTTGGGAAATTCAGGGCGCCTAAGGCAGCGGAAGCGAAAAACTGTAAATTAAAATTTTAAACGCCTAGGTCCTAGAATTCCCGAGCGGATCTGCTAGCTGAATTTAAAACCTTTGGTTAGTGGTATACCTCACGAGTTTCAATCGGTTTAGTTGAACGGGGCGTTTCCTAGAAGTCCACGTGACGCGTCCTTCCTCCGCCGGTAATCCACACGAACAGTTTCGGAGATGCCTAGGTGCTAGCCTCCTTTACTTCTCCATAGTGAATCCGGAACCTTTATCTACGGTGTTCTTTAAATTCAAGAACTCTTCTTGAATTATCAAGAACTGTATGGCGCCTTGATCAAGAATCTGATTCTTGATCCCACACAACCTTGTCACACAATATTAAACTCTTTAATATTATGCGCTACTTTCTCTCTCTAGGAAAGCAAGGATGCGTTTTTTTTTCTCTCTCTTCACCAAGGCAAAATTGAATTTTCCTTGTGAAGAACTAGGCTAAGTCGACTTTCAATATGTGCATGAGGCTCTCACCCTTTTGTGATCTCACTTATCAAAGAATCCAATTCTTCTCTAAGTCTCTCACTCAAGAATCCAATTCTTGTGTTCTCTCTCCCAATGTCGACTTTAGGCTCCTATTTATAGGGTTTGGGGACTTTGATAATTATAATTTAGGAAACCCTAAAATCACATAATTATCAAACCATAAGATTATGATATCTTTATATCAAGATTTTATGAATTGATTTCCAATTTATAATATTACCTTAATATTAAAATTGGAATCAAAATGCAATCTTGGAGAATCAATTTGGAAGATCAAATCTTCCCAAATCTCTCTCCAAGCCATGCGCCTATTCCCCCCAATTATCTTGTTGAATTTAATAAATCAAAATAACTAACTAACTCTTAGGAAGTTATAACTAATTTTTTTTCCAACAATATTGAATTAAAGAATTGCCACAATATCTTTAAATCAATCTCACCAAGTCTCAAACTCTAGATAATTGAATTAAAATATTACATTAATATTTTAAATCCAATGGGCCTAGAATTTCGACTTGCCCTATAAATTATGAATTAAAATATTACTTTAATATATTTAATTCATCCATTTGAAATCTAGATCAAATCTCATTTGAATTTCAAATTTCAAGCCATGACTTTAATTAATAAAACATTTTTATTAATTAAATTCCTTTTAAATATGAGGCGCCAACCTCATCCTATTTAGTCCTAATATTAGTGAATTTAATAAATTAATAATTTCCTAACTCTTAGGAACATTATCTAATTTATAATTCCCCTAATATTATAAATAGGAATATAATTGTAAATAGCCTAATCCAATTATCTATTTAACAATTATTATATATATATATATATTTAAATTTGTCTCACAAATCTAAATATAATATATCTGTAGATAATTAATTCAAGACAAGACTTTATGTCCCACAATAAGTTATGTCTCAAACGGTGTCACAAATGTGACCCACGAATTAGGGTTAACTCGTGTTCCAGCTTGGCATCTGGTTCCTGCTCGTGTGTGACCCAGCAGGCCCCACGTGAAGTTGGCAGTAAATCATCTCATGACTTACAAGTCGAGAGCGGACTCTAGCAAGCCATCACGACTACCCAAAACACGTGAGTTATCGTTTTAACCCCTAAACGACTTAACCTTAGTACTATCATGTTCAGATCCCTTTTTGTCCTACGATATTTCGGTAAGGATCAGGCATGGGAATGTCATCCAAAATCCAAACCTCAACTTTCTCGATCTCCTGAGTAAGTCCCAATATCCAGTGTGGCCACACATTCCCTTGGACAGACTCGTCGAGGGGCCCAGTTAAATATCTCCCATCTCTATGAGGGACAAAATTCCATCTTGGTCAACCACATTCCTCAGCACGACAATCAACCAAACCCGTACTCAGCCCTTATGGCTACCCTGTTACGAGTAACGTTAGACTAAGCCAAAGTTTGACAACTGTAATGCCGGAATAGTCAAGACCTCAGGTCTAAGGGCATCATGACAGATTGTACAGGAGAGACCAGCTAATGACTGAACCCATGCAGAACTCTCCGGGTCGGTCCAGCAATTTGTAACCCCTTACATAATTGCACCATGACTCTCGTCCCAGCATCTAGTGCGTGCATCTCCATGCACCGAGGTCATGCTGGTCTTGGTTCAATTCAAGTTCCCACTCGAATGAGCGACCAGGGACAGTTTAGATTAACTATCTCATAATTAATCATGGACTGTTATCATAGTAAACATGCTAATAATATGATAACCATTAATTTATCTCCATAAATTAATTGATATGTTCCAAACATATCTATAGGATGATTGGCCATAGGGCATAATCTCCATCAAAAAACTCTTTTCCATGCGCATCCGATTGAAAAAGACACTTTCATCGCGTCCGAGTAGATAATTGACATAAGCCCGACCTGTCAGCAATGGGTTACGGTGTGGTCTAGGTGGAGAATACGCTTCCTGATCTACATCATCTTGCGGCTCGGCTACAATGACTGAAGACGCTCCAGCTGCAACTGCAGTGACAATGCATCTAACCCTGGGATTTTGAAGGATTGACATTATATAGGAGTCTATTTGTTCTTGAAGGCTTTTGAAGGACTTTGAAGGATTTTGAAGGGTTAGTAAGGAGCTGAGTTATCATGAGTTTGTCAATGTGTTTAGTATATATAGGCACATATGCATAGTGTGGAGTCTTGTATGATGGACCAATACATGATGTACTACTAATGATGTGGTCTTATGGAGTCTTCAAAGTGGTAGTGTGGAGTCTTGTATGATGGACCAATACATGTTGTACTACAAATGCATACAAGTGGTCTTGTGGAGTCTTGTGATGGAACAATAGATGTTGTACTATAAAGTGGAAGGCATGAAAAAACCAGCTGCTATGTACCGTTGCTGCATAAAAGTAGTGGAAGGCATGATAAACCAGCTCCATATATGTAGCATAGTTGCATATGTACACTAGCCTACACTACACTAGCCTCACATCAAACTTTTTTCAAAACTCATAAGTTAAGAACAAATTTCTAAACAATTTTCAAAACTTCTTTCCAATTTTTTTCTTCAATCATATAATAGGTCAACTTTGTCCAAAACTCATATAACTCATATAGTTCATATCCAATTTTTCACAACTCATCAAACTTTAAATCCTATCCAATGTTAGTTCATATTTAACTAGTTAATACCTCCTATCACACATACATGTTTTTCGCTCCCAGCAATATAATGCTTGGTTCATATACACCTTTATTGTTAATCACTACAAAATGCTCAAGAATTCCTTGATTACCTACACTTGATTAGACAATCACATCAACAAGTAATAAATGAACATGCATTTTCCCTTCTCTTACCATGACACATCATTGAAATCCAACCTCAACAAATGGTTGCACCAGATATCATCAATAAATCCATCACATAAATCCAACCTCAACACATACATAAACTCATCAATAAATCTGACAAATTCGTTACAAGACATACAATACACACATCATTAAAATCCAACACCTTATTAACAAACGTCATAACTGTGTTGCAACAAATATTTTACAACCCTAAACTAGAGTGCATCAAACATCTCCTCACGGTTTCAGCAGCCATCATCCATGCCTATTTCTTACCGTAGATCTGCAGAACACACATGAATTAGAGTTCGATTTGGTTTGAGTTAATAGTGAAATGCAACTAATACGCTTTGGTATTGATATTAACAAAACCCAACAATTAAATTGCATACATGTATTGAAACAATAAGATGAAGCCATTGACAAACCTTTGTTTTTAGGAAAGCAAGCTGATCGTCAGGGCTATCCTCCAAGTCAATGAACCAATCCATCACCACCTTTTCTGTTAATGCGTTACAACAGAGGCCGAAGAACTCCGACCCCGACTCCATCCCGGGCAAGTTCCGTAGCACAGCAATTGCTTTCTTCCTCGCCTTACCTTGTACGGATTGCACCGTCGTGGTTGACAGAGGATTTTCACTTTCCAAACGAGTGACAAGGTTACCCATATGATCGGTCATAAGGGCGATATTCTCATCCCTGTCACTCCGGCTACTCTTTGTCCTTCTGCTACTTTTCTGTCTCGGCCCCTTCCTCTTCTACGATGGTCTAGTTGGTTTTCTTGGGGCTGCACGAGTTCGAATGCTTGGGCCCCCACATGCATCAACGGGCTGTGCCTGATCATCATTACTGCTGGAATTTGCATCTAGCCCGTCAACCTCTCTTGGCTGCTCCGGCGATCCTAGATCATTATCGCTTGAGTCCCCTGCAAAGGAGGGCACGAAACCGGAGTTTGGGCACAATGCATCTTCTCTAGTTGCCACCACATCACTGAACAACTGATCCATCAGTTCTTTGCAGGGTAGAGTCTGGTAACGCATCTTTTGTATCGACGGATCTTCCTGTACCACAATAACGAACTATTGAATGAAACAAGTAACCCGGTTGTACCAATTAAACATATGCAGTAACATGTGTTGGAGTACCGCGATTTTTTCTTTCCACGAAGTGTCGGTTGCATTGATAGTCTTCGTGATCGGATCCCATCCAATGCTAGTGCTACTGTAAAGAAGTCCATTCCATTTTGACCAGTCCCTTTTCAATCGGCCCCACCTATTCCTGAACTGTGGTTCTGTCCAGTCCAATGAAGTTGCCCGCTTGAACTTTGCCGCAATGTTTTTTTGGCCCCTATCATTGAAATAATGGCCGAGTCGATTGCCTGCCACCATCTCCTCCACACAGAACTCCAAGAATATCTTGTCCATCAAGTTCGTCCAATTTGCATGGCCACCTTTTCCTTTTGTCTTTGCTGGTGGCGCCATATCACAAGCTAAACCCCCCCTCCCCCAGATTGCACACAGGCACACAAAACTCAGTGACGAAACAACGCATATGTCCATATGTAAAATAATGCATACACTTTCAACATACCAAACACAAAATTGAAATAAAACATCACAAAAAAAAAATGGGACAACATCTAAAACCAGTAAGTGGACAGAAGGGAATTTTATAAGTGAATTGTATAGGTGACCAAACATGATACTATGAACTATTTATTTTGGGAAAAAACAATAAAAAATGAAGATGCATATTCACACCCTATATATATCCAAGTCCACTATATGAGTTCATTGAATATGCATATTCACACCCTATGAAGGAGAAATAAATCGCCGGCATTACTTACTACACACACATCAAGATGCATATTTACACCCTATATATTCCAACTCTACCATGCATAATAAAAAATGAAGATGCATATAATACACCTCCTCTACAGCTCCTGTAATAATTTCATTCTAAGGTTAAAGAACATGACATCTCCTATGACATTCCTCTAAAATCTCATGAAATTGGTCAATTAATACAAAATTGGTCAGTAAAGAACATGACATCTCCTATGACATTCCTCATCAACTCTTTCTTTCAATACAAAGAGTGGTTGTAACTATCTATCTAGTTGCAAGCAATTATACAATCTCTATATTCCAGTTTGTTCAATGAAATTACCATATCAAAAGAACCAAGAACACAAATACTTATCTCACTATTATCTATGATCAAGATGAAGAACATGATAATTAAGGAGTGGAATTAATTGTTCTTAAATCGAAGCAATAACAAAAAAATATACATAGAGATGAGGGAGAACCAACCTTCAACGGAGTGGATCAACGATGATCTGCAGCCCAAGCGTCCGATGTGCACTTCAGGCAGTTGATCCGCAGAAACTGCTACTTCTAGCGGCGGCTACCGGCGTCTTTTGGAGGCAACAGGAGGGAGGAAGTTGGGGAGATGCGAGAATATGGGTGATCACTGATGCGTCGAGATGCTGCTTTGATGGTTTAGCTGAGTCGAGATGCTGCTTTGAGAGATAATGGGGGATTTTTTTTTTTCGCCAAAGAGATAATGGGGGATTGAATTTACAATTTGTGCCTTTTTATTTTACCGTTGGAAATTACCTTGCATGCTTCCACCGTACGCTTAAGGGAAAATGAATAAAATTTTCGGGTTCGCTTGCGTTCCTCCATTCTCTCTCATCTGTTGCGAAACGGTGGACCATTTTCTTCGTTGGTCCACCAAATGACGGGCTATGATTGTACATTTTAGTCCTTTTGGTCCACCATTACATAGGCCAAAATTCATTCGGTGCACCAAATCAAATAATCACCCCCCACTTGCACATGATTATAATCAAGTTTTCACACTTTCCAAGGCAAACAGTAACATATTTTGATTTTTTTTCAAGCAACAATCATATCCAAACACATCTTGATTATAATAAAATCACACCTTACTTTTTCCAACTTTTTCTTCCATTTATACCCCTATACAATTTATCAATTTCCTTACTTTTTATCCACCTACCACAATCATTACATACCCATTTTAATAATTTCACACCGAATAATCAACAATCATCCAAACACCACTAAAAAAATAATCAACTTTGATTATAATCACATTACGATTATAATCAAAACAAATTTTATAAAAAACGTAAACGAACTGACCCTTAGATTAGGTTTAGAGAAAATAATATTATATTTGATATTTTCTTTATTAAATATTAATTTTTAAATAGAATCATAAAGCTATTTTTTTTGGGTAACAATCGGGCCTCAAAGAGGTCAAAGCAACACAAAAAGACCCAAAGACTAATAATTATATTCCTTTCAAAAAAAAAACTAATAATTATTTAAAAAACTTTAAACAATATCCACCTTTCAATTTTTTAATTTATTTTATATATAAATTTTTTATCTTAACTTATATGTACTTTAAATTTTATTTTATATTTGATCAAGTTAAATAATATTTTTAAATTTTTATTTGATTTTGATATATATATTAAATATTTTTTAATTTGACTGATTCAACAATTGAACCAGTGACCTGACGGTTAAACTAGTGACCCAACCACCCGAACCCTTATCCGGGTTAATGACCGGTCTGGGTTTTCAAACTATGCTCTTAGGGATACTCAGAGTTGATAGAGTAGAGATATGGGTGAGGTATGACATGAGAGGTGATTCATTCATCAAGTTATTGTAAACCCTAATTCAATATAGTGAAGTTCCTTGTTCTTAGGTGGATGTAGGTCACACTGACCGAACCACGGTAAATTGCATGTGTTCATCTATTCTTCTCTATGTTCCGCGTTCTTATACGTTTGTTTGATCTATGAATGGTTGTTGGGAGATACTCTGAATCCTAACAAGTGGTATCAAAGCCTGGCTCTCTTGTTTTTTCCGTTTCTCTTTCTTCTTGAATTTGAAAGAAAATTAGGTGCGAGCTGTTTCGGAATTTCAACAAATTTCAAAAGAGGACCTTTCTGCATTTTGGGCGAAATTACAAAGGAAACTTTAATCAGATTCACGTAGACGCACGACGAGCACGCTGGAGGAGACAAAGTTGCTGGGTTTTGTTAACGACGATCACCGAGGCTCGTGCAGAGGAGTTTGTCGCCGACGGTCATCATCGGAGGGCGGCGGTTCACGGCGTTATTTGGGAAGATCTGACGGAGCGTTTAGATTTCGCAAGCAGAGGAGATTGACGCGTTTTTACGGTGGAGTTACACATCAGAGCGGCGGTTCACGGCGGGACCTGAACAGAGCTAGTCGACGGCGGTAGGCGGCGATTTCTGGGCAAGATTTCCGGCGAGGCAAGTTGGGTGTGAGCTGGGTCGTGAGCAGCAGAGATCGACGTCATTTTCAGTGTGGAGATTAACGTGTTCGTGAAGGTCGTTGTTTCTAGGAAGATTTGGTTCAGCGGCGGAGTTTGTCGTTGTTGGGTTCGTGTTCGGTGGACAGTGGATACGTTCAACGGTGGTTCACGTGACTGAGTTATTTGAGTGGCTGTTTCTGGCGTTCTTGAGCGAGTTTGGTATTGTTTGGTGTGTTTTTTTGTGTGGTTTCTTGTGCAAACAGATGGTGTTTCACGAAGAGGATTCGACGGTCAACGACGGTGTTTTGCGTGGAGTTCTTGGATTGTTCGTAGATCGAGTTCGATGGGTTCGACGACAAAGTATGAGGTCGAGAAATTCGATGAAGGAAACTTTAGTTTTTGGAAGATAAGAATGTAGTCATCATTGGTTCTTCAGGATTTATGGCAAGCAATAGAAGAAAAATACACCGATTCGGAGAAGGAAGAAGAGAAGGAGGCACTTGGGAAGAAGGCGTTGAGTGCGTTATTCATGAGTGTTACAGTAAGCGTTCTACGGGAGATTGCCAACGAGGAAACAGCAGCGAAGGCGTGGACGAAGCTGGAGGAACTGTACTTGGCGAAATCGCTAACCAACCGCCTATATCTGAAGAAGAGGCTTTACAATTTGAGGATGATGTAGGGTACGTCAATCAAGTCTCACCTGAACGAGTTCAATTCAATAATTATGGATCTGAAGAATGTAGAGGTGAAGATTAACGACGAGGATCAGGCTCTTATTGTGCTATGTTCACTACTGCCATCCTATGAGACCTTTGTGGATTCGATGTTGTATGGGAGGGATAAAATTTCACTAGATGACATTAGCGGTGCGTTAAAGTCAAAGGAGTTGAAGAGGAACCTTCCAGGTGATCGAACAGAGGGAGTGGGATTGGAGAAGAGTCCAGGGGAAGGACTCATGTAAGTCCAATGGGCGATCAAGGTCGAAATCAAGGGCAAAGAAAGCGAGTTGTTTCAAGTGTGGTGAGCGAGGTCACTTTAAGAAGGATTGTCTTAGGGTGAAGGGAAATAAGGGGGATTCGTCGGATGATGAGAATTCGGCGAACGTTGTTGTTAACACTTGTGGTACTTCTGGTGATGTTGAATGTGTAGAAAAGGCGTGGTCTGTGGCTGGCCAGCATGGACGAAACTCTTGGGTTCTTGATACGGGTGCGATTTTCATATAAGTCCACACATGGGATGGTTTTCTTTGTATAACCAAATGCGTGGAACGGTCTATTTTGGAAACGATATTCCATTGGCGATAGAGAGGATCTGTCACATCAAAATCAGGATGTTCGACGGGGTTGTGAGACGTATTGAGTGTTGGCATGTTCCTGTGATGAGGAGGAATTTTATTTCATTGTCAACATTGGAGGATCAAGGGTACAAGTTTCTCGCCTAAGGTGAAACTCTTAAAGTTGGAAAGGGCTCGATGACATTGATGAAGGGGAAGCTAAGTGTCAGGCTATATTATCTTCAGGGGACTGTAATTGAGGGTGAGATAGCGATTGCCTCATGGAATAGTGAGGCGAGTGATGATGATTCTGGAGCAAGTGAGTCCACATAGGGGATGGTTTTCTTTGTATAACCAAATGCGTGGAACGGTCTATTTTGGAAACGATATTCCATTGGTGATAGAGAGGATCTGTCACATCAAAATTAGGATGTTCGACGGGGTTGTGAGACGTATTGAGTGTTGGCATGTTCCTCAGATGAGGAGGAATTTTATTTCATTGTCAACATTGGAGGATCAAGGGTACAAGTTTCACGCCTAAGGTGAAAGTCTTAAAGTTGGAAAGGGCTCGATGACATTGATGAAGGGGAAGCTAAGTGCCAGGCTATATTATCTTCAGGGGACTGTAATTGAGGGTGAGATAGTGATTGCCTCATGGAATAGTGAGGCGAGTGATGATGATTCTGGAGCAAGTGAGTTAAGAACCTCAGACAATGGCGAGGTGAGCACCTCAGGGCGAGATCACAATAGGAGTCAGTTATGGCATTTGAGGCTCGATCACATGAGTGATAAGGGACTGACACTTCTAGGGAAGCAGAACTTACTGGATGGGTACAAGGGGGATCCCTTGAACTTCTGTGAACACTGTGTGTTTGGAAAGCAAATGAGAATGAAGTTCAGCAAGGTAGGAGTGCACAAGACCAGGGATAAGTTGGATTATGTCTATTTAGACCTATGGAGTCCTAATAGAGTTCCTTCTAAGAGCGGTGACCGGTATTACATGACGTTGATTGATGATTCCAGAATGGTATGAGTGTACATACTTAAGTCTAAGGATGGGGCATTTCCAACATTTATCAAGTGCAAGGCAAAGGTAGAGAAATAGACAGGTAGGAAAGTGAGTTGCCTTAGGACTGATAATGGGTTGGAATACTGCAACAAGGAGTTCAATGGGTTTTGCAACAGGGAAGGCATTGTGAGACACCGCACATGCACAGGAATGCCACATAAGACTAGTGTTGTAGAACGGATGAACGGGACGCTCTGTGATAGAGCACGGAGCATGCTCTCACATGCAGATGTGAGCAAGGACTTTTGGGCTGAGGCGATCAATACTGCTTGTTATTTGGTAAATAGATCGCCATCCATGGCATTCGGGAATAAAACTCCTTTCGAGGTATGGTCTAGATCGTCTGTTGATTACAAGCACTTGAGAGTGTTTGGGTGCCCAGCGTATGCTCAAGTGAAGGATGACAAGTTTGAACAGAGGGCAAGGAGGTGCATATTTCTAGGATATGCAGCTGGAGCGAGTAGATACACGTTGTGGTGCATGGATCTTAAGTCTTTAGGGATATTGATCAGCAGGGATGTAACTTTCAATGAGTCTGTNTGCGAGTTGAGAATTTTGAACCCAAACCAACCCGCGAACCCGAACCAACCCAACCCATAGCTGCGGGTTGGGTTGGTTTCTGCGGGCTCGCGGGTTGGTGGGTTGGTTTGCTCACCCCTAGAGGCGAGTGATGATGATTCTGGAGCAAGTGAGTTAAGCACCTCAGACAATGGCGAGGTGAGCACCTCAGGGCGAGATCACAATAGGAGTCAGTTATGGCATTTGAGGCTCGATCACATGAGTGACAAGGGACTGACACTTCTAGGGAAGCAGAACTTACTGGATGGGTACAAGGGGGATCCCTTGAACTTCTGTGAACACTGTGTGTTTGGAAAGTAGATGAGAATGAAGTTCAGCAAGGTAGGAGTGCACAAGACCAGGGATAGGTTGGATTATGTCTATTCAGACCTATGGGGTCCTAACAGAGTTCCTTCTAAGAGCGGTGACCGGTATTACATGACGTTGATTGATGATTCCAGAATGGTATGAGTGTACATACTTAAGTCTAAGGATGGGGCATTTCCAACATTTATCAAGTGCAAGGCAAAGGTAAAGAAATAGACAGGAAGGAAAGTGAGTTGTCTTAGGACTGATAATGGGTTGGAATACTGCAACAAGGAGTTCAATGGGTTTTGCAACAGGGAAGGCATTGTGAGACACCGCACATGCACAGGAGTGCCACATAAGACTAGTGTTGCAGAACGGATGAACGGGACGCTCTGTGATAGAGCACGGAGCATGCTCTCACATGCAGGTGTGAGCAAGGACTTTGGGGCTGAGGCGATCAATACTGCTTGTTATTTGGTAAATAGATCGCCATCCATGGCATTCGAGAATAAAACTCCTTTCGAGGTATGGTCTAGATCGTCTGTTGATTACAAGCACTTGAGAGTGTTTGGGTGCCCAGCGTATGCTCAAGTGAAGGATGACAAGTTTGAGCAAAAGGCAAGGAGGTGCATATTTCTAGGATATGCAGCTGGAGCGAGTAGATACACATTGTGGTGCATGGATCTTAAGTCTTTAGGGCTATTGATCAGCAGGAATGTAACTTTCAATGAGTCTATTTCGTTGGACAAGCGAGAGGGGAAGGCGATAGCCAAGTTAGATCTCGGTGTGGGGGACCAAATGGAGCTAGTGATTGATAATGCTCCGACCGCTCAGCCCAGTAATACCGAAGGGGAGCAGGTGCGAGACCTTTCTTATAACACTAGGGTCTCAGAGGCACGAGAACAGATCAACGAGGATTTTGATATGAAGGATTTTGGAGAGGCAAGGAAGATTGCTTCTCATTTCAGGCTATCAATAGATCTTCTGCCGAAGTCAACAAGGGAGTTGGAGCAAGTATCAAGGGTTCCATACTTGAGTGTTGTGGATAGTGTTATGGACGTCATGATAAAGGGTACGACGAAGGATGGTTTAACCTTTGGCAGAGCTAGCTTGAGGAGACCGCCCTCAGGGCTATCGGTAGTTGGTGTGGGCATTACCAGGTGATACCAGGATGCTCGAGAGCGAACGGCAAGGCAAGGAAGTATTCGTGTTAAAGAAGGGAGTTCAAGTCAAGGGGAAGATTTGTAGTCTTCTTGGTGACTTGCACGAGAATTCAAGTCAGGGGGAGATTTGTAAAGATTGTAATCTTATTGTTAAGATTTGGGAATCTTGGGTAATCTTTTAAAGTGACTTGTATTTCAGTTAGTTACCACATATTTTGTGGTAGAATTCTTGGTGGCTAAGGAATTAAGTTCTTGGACCTATTGGACTTAGGTTAAGTAATCCTTGGGGATCTAGGGTTTGAGATGCCTATAAATAGACTAGTAGTTAGCTGGGAATTGATTGAGTAGTACATCACAAGATATCTCAGGAGAGACTCTTAGGGATACTCAGTCAGAGTCAATAGAGTAGAGATATGGGTGAGATATGACTTGAGAGATAATTCATTCATCAAGTTATTGTAAACCCTAATTCAATATAGTGAAGTTCCTTGTTCTTGGGTGGAAGTAGGTCACACTGACCGAACCATGGTAAATTGCTTGTGTTCATATATTCTTCTCTATATTCCGCGTTTTCATACGTTTGTTTGATCTATAAATGGTTGTTGGGAGATACTCTGAATATTAACAATTGACAAGTTGTATGGTCAGATTTCCCTCTTTTTTCTTTCTTTTTATCTTTTATAAAAAACAAATTGGAGAGAGAAAGGAATGAAATTGGCTAATGTTGCAACACTCGAATCTTTGGTAGCATGAATCACTTGAGTAGTTGAATGCTAAAGAAGGGAGAAGTATCAATGCTTATATAGAAAAATTCATTGAGAAGAAGAGTCGACATTTTGTTTGTTTTCAATATAATTATTATATGATGAATGAGGTTCTAGTCAAAGACTTTTACTTGGTTTGGATGTAAAACTTTTAGGATGAACTACCTGCAGCACTAAATCACATAAGGTTCGGTGTAATTTATCTTCGATGTTTAAATTTGGATAAGTTCCTGAGAGATAAAAAATTATGAGTACATATCATTATTTAGATATTTCAAAATGTATTTATATAAGACCATAATTTTGTTGAGAATCTTATAGACTTCGTTAGAGGGGATCCTTTCGATCCCTTAATTCTAAGAGTTATGATCTTCGAAGTTTAGTTCTAAGATTCTTGTACCGAGCTTCTAAAATGTGTGTTGTAGACACCAATCATTAGTCACATTGACAATGTAGGCCTAGATTGTTGGAGGTATCTTACCGTGAAATTTTGTTCATTAGTCTTTAAGTCATTAAGCAAAGTGTTTTCCCTTGAGAGGACACCTTTACAATTAGTTGAGTTTAGGGAGAGGTGTAGTCTTCTGCTTTGGCCTTTAAAAAAAAATGCCTTGAGGTAGGCGCCGTTGGTGAGATATTATATTATCATTATAAATGGTATATAATAAATAAAATATTAAATTAATATTCTATATGATATACCTATATAATTATGAAAATACTTATTTAATTTGTATAAAAAATATTTAGTTAAAAATAATATATAATATTATTTTTTAATTTATGTATATTTGAAACATTTAGATTGATTATTTTTAAGAAGTAAGCTGTATTATAATAAATTTTTAAATTCTCTAAAAATATCAATTTTATCAATATCATTCTTCTTATTTTGCTATATTTCAGTTTTTTTGTTCAGAATTAGGAAAAGTGAGGAGAGGAAAAGAGCGTAAAATTTGGATTTAGAATTCGGATAAAGGAAATCAATTATCATAATTCAGTCACAAATGAATCTACGAATCGACCAAAATGTAAGCGGGAAAGGAAAAGCAAGGAGCTTACTTCTTAAAAATAATTGAGTCAAGAAGTTCTCAGAGGAGCTTCTTAAATTGAGTCAAGAAGTACATTCTTGAATAAGATACTGAAGAGTTCGGTATGAGAGACTTCAAGATGAGATTCATGGCGATGAATCAGGGATTGGTCCTTTGCAAATATCAGTGTTTCCTGAGACACGTGATGAGCAAGGACGCATGAGTGGCATCCCATATGCTTCGGCAATAGGATCCATCATGTTGTACTAGACTCAATATGTCGTTTGCCCTGTATATGATAAGCTGTGACCCTGTTGAGGTTCACTGGAAGGCTATCATTAAGGTCCTCTAGTACTTGAGAAGCACTGAGGACAAATTCTTGGTACATGGTAGAATTAATGTGTAAGGTGGTTACACAAGAAGCCCATTATTCAAGCCAACCAAGATTGATCGCAGTTATGAAATATGTATTCCCTGAACAGTAGAGATCGTAAGTTGGAATGGTTCCAAGCGGAATGCGATTACTGATTCTACAAGAATGGGTTAGTCGCGTGGAGACGCAGACTGTAAAAAAAAAAAACTAATGTCTGAAGTATGCTTAAAGGTCATCCTGGAGAAACAGGAAGACGCCTAAGCGGGAAGGGGTTCCCCACTGACATTCCGACAGTGATGTAATCAGACAAAATCACCTGGAGATGGTGATACTGAGATATGTAAAAGTAGCAGTCGAGGATATTTTGCCAGTCCTCTTGCTAAACCCCAGCAAAGGTTTACATGAAAACATGTAACGTCAAATGGGAATTAGACGCACATTAATGGATCTTTCTAAGAGTTAGGAACAGTTTGATTAATGATTGTACCTAGTGCAAGTGGGAGTTTGATGGAGATTATGCCCTAGGGCCAATCATCCTATAGATATGTTTGGAACATATCAATTAATTTATGGAGATAAATTAATGGTTATCATATTATTAGCATGTTTACTATGATAACAGTCCATGATTAATTATGAGATAGTTAATCTAAACTGTCCCTGGTCGCTCATTCGAGTGGGAACTTGAATTGAACCAAGACCAGCCTGACCTCGGTGCATGGAGATGCACGCACTAGATGCTGGGACGAGAGTCATGGTGCAATTATGTAAGGGTTACAGATTGCTGGACCGACCCGGAGAGTTCTGCATGGGTTCAGTCATTAGCTGGTCTCTCCTGTACAATCTGTCATGATGCCCTTAGACCTGAGGTCTTGACTATTCCGGCATTACAGTTGTCAAACTTTGGCTTAGTCTAACGTTACTCGTAACAGGGTAGCCATAAGGGCTGAGTACGGGTTTGGTTGATTGTCGTGCTGACGAATGTGATTGGCCAAGATGGAATTTTGTCCCTCATAGAGATATGAGATATTTAACTGGGCCCCTCGATGAGTCTGTCCAAGGAATGTGTGGCCACACTAGATATTGGGACTTACTCAGGAAATCGAGAAAGTTGAGGTTTGGATTTTGGATGACTTTCCCATGCCTGATCCTTACCAAAATATCGTAGGACAAAAAGGGATCTAGACAAGATGGTACTAAGGTTAAGTCGTTTAGAGGATAAACGATAACTCACGTGTTTTAGGTAGTCGTGATGGCTTGCTAGAGTCCGCTCTCGACTTGTGAGTCATGAGATGACCCACTGCCAACTTCACGTGGGGCCTGCTGGGTCACACACGAGCAG
>QANZ01045732.1:0-15508 GCA_003254925.1 Chamaecrista fasciculata | reverse complement strand
TCAATATTGTTGGAAAATAACAAATTAGTTATAACTTCCTAAGAGTTAGTTAGTTATTTTGATTTATTAAATTCCAACAAGATAATTGAAGGGGAATGGCGCATGAGGAGAGAGAGATCTTGGAAGATTTGATCTTCCAAATTGATTCTCCAAGATTGCATTTTGTTTCCAATTTTAATATTAAGGTAATATTTTAAATTGGAAATCAAGTCATAAAATTTTGATATAAAGATATCATAATCTTATGGTTTGATAATTATATGATTTTAGGGTTTCCTAAAATTATAATTATCAAAGTCCCCAAACCCTATAAATATAAGCCATGAAAGTCAACTTAAAAAGGAGAGCTAACATAGAGGGAAATTTCGATTTTGCTATAGGTTAGTGAGACTTAGAGAAGAATTGGATTCTTTGATAAGTGAGATCACAAAAGGATGAGAGCCTCATGCACATATTAAAAGTCGACTTAGCCTAATTCTTCACAAGGAAAATTCGATTTTGCCTTGGTGAGGAAAGAGAGAGAGAAAATCGCATCCTTGCTTTCCTAGAGAGAGAAAGTGGCGCATAATATTAAAGAGTTTAATATTGTGTGACAAGGTTGTGTGGGATCAAGAATAAGATTCTTGATCAAGGCGCCATACAGTTCTTGACAATTCAAGAAGAGTTCTTGAATTTAAAGAACACCGTAGATAAAGGTTCCGGATTCACTTGGAGAAGTGAAGGAGGCTAGCACCTAGGCATCTCCGAAACTGTTGGTGTGGATTACCGGCGGAGGAAGGACGCGTCACGTGGACTTCTTGGAAACGCCCCGTGATGGAGATTGTGCCCTAGGGTCAATCATCCTTTAGATATGTTGGGAACATATCAATTGATTTATGGAGATAAATTAATGGTTATCATATTATTAGCATGTTTACTATGATAACAGTCCATGATTAATTATGAGATAATTAATCTAAACAGTCCCTGGTCGCTCATTCGAGTGGGAGCTTGAATTGAACTAAGACCAGCATGACCTCGGTGCATGAGATGCACGCACTAGATGCTGGGACGAGAGTCATGGTGCAATTATGTAAGAGTTACAAGTTGCTGGACCGACCCGGAGAGTCCTGCATGGGTTCAGTCATTAGCTAGTCTCTCCTGTACAATCTGTCATGATGCCCTTAGACCTGAGGTCTTGACTATTCCGGCATTACAGTTGTCAAGCTTTGGCTTAGTCTAACGTTATCCGTAACAGGGTAGCCATAAGGGCTGAGTACGGGTTTGGTTGATTGTCGTGCTGAGGAATGTGGTTGACCAAGATGGAATTTTGTCCCTCATAGAGATGGGAGATATTTAACTGGGCCCCTCGACGAGTCTGTCCAAGGGAATGTGTGGCCACACTGGATTTTGGGACTTACTCAGGAGATCGAGAAAGTTGAGGTTTGGATTTTGGATGACATTCCCATGCCTAATCCTTACCGAAATATCGTAGGACAAAAAGGGATCTGGAGACGATAGTACTAAGGTTAAGTCGTTTATGGGTTAGAACGATAACTCACGTGTCTTGGGTAGTCGTGATGGCTTGCTAGAGCCCGCTCCCGACTTGTAAGTCATGAGATGATTTACTGCCAACTTCACGTGGGGCCTGCTGGGTCACACATGAGCAGGAACCAGATGCCAAGCTGGAACACGAGTTAACCCTAATTCGTGGGTCACATTTTGTGACACCGTTTGAGACATAACTTATTGTGGAACATTAAGTCTTGTCTTGAATTAATTATCTACAGATATATTATATTTAGATTTGTGAGACAAATTTAAATATATATATATGATAATTGTTAAATAGATAATTGGATTAGGCTATTTGCAATTATATTCCTATTTATAATATTAGGGGAATTATAAATTAGATATTTTTCCTAAGAGTTAGGAAATTATTAATTTATTAAATTCACTAATATTAAGTCCAAATGGGATGAGGTTGGCGCCTCATATATACAAAGGATTTAATTAATAAAAATGTTTTATTAATTAAAGTCATGGCTTGAAATTTGAAATTCAAATGAGATTTGATCTAGATTTCAAATGGATGAATTAAATATATTAAAGTAATATTTTAATTCATGACTTATAGGGCAAGTCGAAATTTTAGGTCCAATTGGATTTAAATATTAATGTAATATTTTAATTCAATTATCTAGAGTTTGAGACTTGGTGAGATTGACTTAAAGATATTCTGGGAATTCTTTAATTCAATATTGTTGGGATATAACAAATTAGTTATAACTATCTAAGAGTTAGTTAGTTATTTTAATTTATTAAATTCCCACAAAAATTGGGGAGATAGGCGCAAGGAGGGAGAGAGAGATTTGGGAAGATTTGATCTTCCAAATTGATTCTCCAAGATTGCATTTTGATTCCAATTTTAATATTAAGGTAATATTTTAAATTGGAAATCAAGTCCTAAAATTATGATATTAAGATATCATAATATTATAATTTGATAATTATATAATTTTAGGCTTTCCTAAGAATTATAATTATCAAAATCCCCAAACCCTATAAATACTAAGCCATAAGTCGACTTTTACAAGCTTTGATCTAGAGAGAGAGAATTTCGATTTTCCATCTAGGTTAGAGAGAGAATTCACAAACTTGAGAATTGGATTCTTGAGAGTGAAATCACAAAAGGTGAGAGCCTCATGCACATAGAAGAAAAGTCGACTAAGCCCTAGTTTCTCCTAGAGTCAAAATTCGATTTTGGTCTTGGTGAGGAGAGAGAAAGAAAATCGCACCCTAGCTTTCCTAGAGAGAGAAAGTGGCGCAATATTAAGAGTTAATATTGTGAGCCAAGGTTGTGTGTGATCAAGAAGTGTTCTTGATCAAGGCGCCACAAGGTTCTTGACAATTCAAGAAGAGTTCTTGAATTTAAAGAACACCCGTAGATAAAGGTTCCGGATTCACTTGAGAAGTGAAGGAGGCTAGCACCTAGGCATCTCCAAACTGTTCGTGTGGATTACCGGCGGAGGAAGGACGCGTCAAGTGGACTTCTTGGGAACGCCCCGTTCAACTAAAAGCGATTGAAACTCTGAGGTATACCACTTAACCAAAGGTTTTAAATTCAGCTAGCGGATCCGTTCGGGAAATCTTGGACCTGGGCGTTTATTGTTTCGTTAAATTTTTATTTTACATGCTTCCGCTGCCTTAGGCGCCCTTGAATTCCCAACACCCCGTTCAACTAAACCGATTGAAACTCGTGAGGTATACCACTAACCAAAGGTTTTAAATTCAGCTAGCGGATCCGTTCGGGAATTCTAGGACCTAGGCGTTTAAAATTTTAATTTACAGTTTTTCGCTTCCGCTGCCTTAGGCGCCCTGAATTCCCAACACTAGGCGTTTTAATTTATTTTATTTTTGCTTCCGCTGCCTTAGGCGCCTAGGATTCCCAACATTATGGACGTCATGATGAAGGGTACGACGAAGGATGGTTTAACCTTTGGCAAAGCTAGCTTGAGGAGACCGCCCTCAGGGCCATCGGTAGTTGGCGTGGGCATTACCAGGTGATACCAGGATGCTCGGGAGCGAGCGGCAAGGCAAGGAAGTGTTCGTGTTAAAGAAGGGAGTTTGAGTCAAGGGAAAGATTTGTAGTCTTCTTGGTGACTTGCACGAGAATTCAAGTCAGGGGGAGATTTGTAAAGATTGTAATCTTATTGTTAAGATTTGGGAATCTTGGGTAATCTTTTAAAGTGACTTGTATTTCAGTTAGTTACCACATATTTTGTGGTAGAATTCTTGGTGGCTAAGGAATTAAGTTCTTGGACCTATTGGACTTAGGTTAAGTAATCCTTGGGGATCTAGGGTTTGAGATGCCTATAAATAGACTAGTAGTTAGCTGGGAATTGATTGAGTAGTACATCACAAGATATCTCAGGAGAGACTCTTAGGGATACTCAGTCAGAGTCAATAGAGTAGAGATATGGGTGAGATATGACTTGAGAGATAATTCATTCATCAAGTTATTGTAAACCCTAATTCAATATAGTGAAGTTCCTTGTTCTTGGGTGGATGTAGGTCACACTGACCGAACCACGGTAAATTGATTGTGTTCATATATTCTTCTCTATATTCCGCGTTTTCATACGTTTGTTTGATCTATAAATGGTTGTTGGGAGATACTCTGAATATTAACAATTGACAAGTTGTATGGTCAGATTTCCCTCTTTTTTCTTTCTTTTTATCTTCTATAAAAAACAAATAGGAGAGAGAAAGAATGAAATTGGCTAATGTTGCAGCACTCGAATCTTTGGTAGCATGAATCACTTGAGTAGTTGAATGCTAAAGAAGGGAGAAGTATCAATGCTTATATAGAAAAATTCATTGAGAAGAAGAGTCGACATTTTGTTTGTTTTCAATATAATTATTATATGATGAATGAGGTTCTAGTCAAAGACTTTTACTTGGTTTGGATGTAAAACTTTTAGGATGAACTACCTGCAGCACTAAATCACATAAGGTTCGGTGTAATTTATCTTCGATGTTTAAATTTGGATAAGTTCCTGAGAGATAAAAAATTATGAGTACATATCATTATTTAGATATTTCAAAATGTATTTATATAAGACCATAATTTTGTTGAGAATCTTATAGACTTCGTTAGAGGGGATCCTTTCGATCCCTTAATTCTAAGAGTTATGATCTTCGAAGTTTAGTTCTAAGATTCTTGTACCGAGCTTCTAAAATGTGTGTTGTAGACACCAATCATTAGTCACATTGACAATGTAGGCCTAGATTGTTGGAGGTATCTTACCGTGAAATTTTGTTCATTAGTCTTTAAGTCATTAAGCAAAGTGTTTTCCCTTGAGAGGACACCTTTACAATTAGTTGAGTTTAGGGAGAGGTGTAGTCTTCTGCTTTGGCCTTTAAAAAAAAATGCCTTGAGGTAGGCGCCGTTGGTGAGATATTATATTATCATTATAAATGGTATATAATAAATAAAATATTAAATTAATATTCTATATGATATACCTATATAATTATGAAAATACTTATTTAATTTGTATAAAAAATATTTAGTTAAAAATAATATATAATATTATTTTTTAATTTATGTATATTTGAAACATTTAGATTGATTATTTTTAAGAAGTAAGCTGTATTATAATAAATTTTTAAATTCTCTACAAATATCAATTTTATCAATATCATTCTTCTTATTTTGCTATATTTCAGTTTTTTTTGTTCAGAATTAGGAAAAGTGAGGAGAGGAAAAGAGCGTAAAATTTGGATTTAGAATTCGGATAAAGGAAATCAATTATCACAATTCAGTCACAAATGAATCTACGAATCGACCCAAATGTAAGCGGGAAAGGAAAAGCAAGGAGCGAAAAAAATCGTGTTGCTTAGGGTAAGGATTTGACGACCGATTGAAAACAGCTTCAGCTATTCACCTACCTAACGATCAAAGAGAACCGAATTTGGAAATTCATCTGCAACGATCATTGAGACTTGTGAGTTTTCTTCATCTTCTCAAGTTGTAATGCTATATTCTCAATGCAGGTCCGAATGATCAAGCAATGTATATAATGCTCAATCCGGTAATTTGTCTGATTTGTTATCTGTTTTCTTCTGCTTAGGCATCTGACATCTGGTATTTGGAGAATGCTAGCTTATTTGAATCTGCCTCAGATGCTTATCTTGAAGTGTTTTCTCCAGGTAATTTATCAATTTGTTATCTCCTATTGTGCGAGATATGATGTATTGTAGTGTTTGCAGAGTATCTTTAATCTATAATTAGAATTGGATATATTTGCTTAAATTTGCTTCTAACTGTCAAAAGTGCAAAGATGTTCCATTATTTGACAGCAGAGTTTATTCTCTTTTAGTTTTCTTGCATAGTCAATTTCTTGTATCACGTAAGTTCTATTAATTCGTTTATGACTTTATGTCTCTGTATATTTGAGTGCAAACTGCAAAAGAACTAGGTCTGGAATCTGGATTTATATCTTTAAAGCCAATAATAGCAGTTCCCGTTTGATCAAAGGAACTAGGTCGGGAACCAGATTAGAGTAGCCTATGAAACTTTTTACTTAAATATCATTGCTGTTTTTTTTTGGGCCTAGTTATCGTTACTATTATTCTGCTTAATCATCACTATTATTATTGATCAAACGAGAAACAGGCCATTCCTGCAAAAACTATTCCGAGCTGCTGAGTGAGTGCACGAGATTTGCTTAGGTGTTAACTAAGTTGATTCAATAAAATCTTAGGTCAGTATTTGGATCCATATTCTCTCCGAAGTTGAAAGATTCTAGTATTTTTACTGTTATTCCAATTTTTAGTGAGGACAAAACAAATATGGATCCAAGATATTGTCGGTTTGCACAAGATTTAGTAAGCATTACAGAGGATCAGAAGAATTTTGCTTTCGTAAGGGGGCTTCGTGGAATTTGAGTCCATTTAAAGTTGTTCAATTGTGTCCATTGCATTAGACATGATTTTTGTTTTACATTGCCCTCCTCCTTCCTCCCTAGCCTTAACAACTTATATGCATACTTAATCAAATGTGTCTTAAGCCCTCTTTTTTTATTGGGGGATCACTAGACCTGAGCCTTTGGGTATCTGTTGTTGACTGACAGTCAACAACTAATTCTTAACTTTGTCGAAGTTCATTATTTACTGGATAGAATTAACCACAAAACTTATTGCATACACATTGCCCTATGAATCAAATCTAAGTTAGGATATTTAAGTGATCCAAACAACTAACACTTGTGCTGGACCTCATGGTTTAATGAGGTCCTCTTACAGATTATGTTTAGTCTTAACAGAAACAGCTCAAAGATTAGGAGTGGGATTAGGGTGGGTAGCACTTGTGATTCAATAGGGTGACATGACAAACAAGAATCATACACATGCATAAATGCAACCGTGTAGAATATCTTCTGAATGATGTGTATATGTTGTGCATCCTATCTGATTCTGATTGAAAAGCCATATAGGTTATCCATGCATTAGCTAGTAGTATATAGAATGTCAGATCCATATTAACAGGTGTCTAGATCAAATTAAAACTTCATTATTTAAGTACTTGGTATTTTACATTCAGAAATATGACCCCTAGCTATAGGAGGTTTCTTCACATTTTCCCTTTTTTTTTTCCCTGAAAGTAAAAGCACTGGACATATACTGCAGTAATGTAATGCATAAGATGGGTACAGCTGTATCACACTATGGAGGATCATGCCAAAAGGCTTAAAGAAACGAACTATGCTACATAGGTTAGACTTACACATATGAACAAATTACTGATTAAAAAAATCCCGATTAGCCAGTTAGAAATGCTTTCCCTTGTCCATAATGGGAAAAAAATTGATCATTCGTTGGGAGAAACATCTTACTTTCTTCTTCATCATCCATCACCCATAGCGAGTCCGAAGGATACTCCCAAGTAGACGCCATCTGAAGACAAGAGAAGTTACACTCGTCTTCAATGTGCCCATGATAGACTGTCTGCAGAATGTTCTCTTCTGAGAGATCAATATCTTTCCATATGTCATCCATAGAGTAGCCCTGTTCATATTGTTCTTCCCTTATAATCATTTCTGTTGAGTCAATCATATTAGGACCCCCTGTATCATAAAAGCTTTCTTCTCCATTCTCCTTAGAAGGATGTGAACCCGCTAAATGGTTGTTTGATGATTGTGAAGAAAGACAACTAGATGCTGGTGATGGAGGGGCTGCCCGCTTTTTTTCCTGGGCTTTCTTCCTCATATAAGTCCTCCAATAATTCTTGATCTCATTGTCTGTGCGCCCTGGTAATCTCCGAGCAATTCTTGACCATCTGCAAATGATAATAATCCACAGAAAGTGTTCTAGAGTAAGAAAAGAAATTCGAAGAAATTGAGTGATTAACTTCAGTTGAAGAATAAAACACCAAGTCAAAACCTCATTTTGGTATCTGAATTATAGGGTAAATTTCGTTCTAGTCTTTCAATTATTTTTTGTTCCGTTTTGATCTTCAGAATTTTTCATTTGTTCCAAAATTAGTTTAAAAAGTAAGTCAATCTAGTTTCTATCGTTATCTTAGATTTGGACAGCTAAGATAGATAATTTTTGTCTCACAAGTATCCTAATAAGTGAGTTGACAAAGAGAGAAAACAAAAACATTCTTTTTAGTCTCAAAATAGAGATAAATTTGTAGTTGATTTTTCTGTGTCTTTCTACTAATTCACTTATTAGAAAAATCATCAAAGTCAGGTGTTTAACTCACAGATAAAGGCAGAAACAAAACAGAATCACAATGGGGACTAATAGTAGAACAAATGAAAAACTTTAAAGACAAAAATGGAATGAAAAAAAGTTTAGGAACCAAAACAAAATTCACCCAATAGTCTAGGGAGCAAATTGAGATTTTGAACTAAAAGACACTTGTTTAAAAAAAAAACGAATCTAGTCAATAGTTTTCTTCTTATTCTCAAACCTATTCCCCCATTTTGCGTGAAGCTCCAGCACAAGGCGCTCTTCCTGTGGTGTCATCTTGCCCCGTTTGAGACCAGGATGAAGGTAATTAACCCACCGCAGCCTACAGCTTTTACCTGTTCTATTCAAACCTATACAACAAAATTAGACGATTAAAAGCTGTTTATTCCATAAAACATCATGCTCAAATAACCATACCTATTACTGTCTCCCGCCACCTTCAAACCTGAAACTTTTGCTATAAAATCCCATCTTCGATCTCCAAACATGCCAACAAAGGAGACCAGTTTGAAGTCCTCCTGTTCTGTCCATGGACCTTTTCGGAATTCCTGTTGAACCATTTTTCCACCAAATTTCCCAAGCCACTTACTTACTTGAATGTTTTCTGAGAAGGAAAGCTTAATTAGTATGAGGACCTTTGTGTGCAACACAACCTTAATTTATACATGCCATTTATCAATCTATATTATTATTTTAATAAGCAATTTTGCATATCCACGGCTCATGTGGTGCACGCATGCTCATTTTTTAGGGTCAATTTAAAAAGCTGTCGTCAGCCATTATAGGGAAATAATCAGAGTAATAGATCAATCTGTCAATTTAAGTTTTCAGGATTATTATTTTTCTTTGTAGCCATACGGTGTGCATTACTGTAATTGTATAGTGCCTTGGCGCTTCAAAGTTATGCTTGGATCCATTATCACTTCAGCATACACATTCTCTATGACTAAAATCTCATTTCAGGTCTCTTACATATTCACTTTTTTTCTATTTAGTCCCTCTTAGACTTCTTTTCTTGAATTGATCCCTCACAATTAGTTTTGTTATCAATGTTAATCCCTTTATTTAATTTTTAACTAAATTGATGGTGTAATAATGTTAATTGAAGATGTAACATCATTAATCGATAACATAGTATGTTTATTATCACATGAACATATTTTTTGCGAGTCGAAATAGTTATCATAAATAATTTCCTATATTTTTCAGATTTTATAGAAAATTGTTAGATTTCTTACAAATTTATTCTGTTACCATGAAAATAAATATTACTTATGTGTTAGTTAAAATATTATGTCATTAATTAACGATACCATGTTTTCAATTAACTATAATGTCTCTAATTTAGTTAAATATTAGATGAAGGGACTAACAATTGTAACAAATGAATTTGTGAGGGATTAAATTGATAAAAAGAATCTAAGGGGCCAAATTGGAAAAACACTAACACGTGAGGGATCAAAATGAAGTTTTAGTTTATTTTCTAATTAATCAGTAGCTACTTCTACTTGAGAGGGACTTTCTCATAGGCAAGTCTCTTCACAAGTAAGTTGATTAGTATTCCATGAGAGTTTATCTAGATAATCATATGTATTTACATGTCATATCAAGTACATTGGTGGATGGAAGAAACATCATAGTGAGAAGGTGGGAACATTTGCCCGAACTTGAATGGACGGAATGGAATAAATTACCGAAGTCACTGGATATTCTCCTTTCAGGCTTTCACACAATTTGAGTAAATGATTGTTGCGTCCCTTAGTACTGTGATTGTTGCGTCCCTTGACTTTATTAAAGGCCAGAATCGAAAGTAGAAGAGGACAAAATCGTATAGTGGAGAATTGAAAGAAATCATAAAGATGTTTTACAGCTAATCTTTTCTTTCTTTAATATAAGGAAATGCCAAATGGTGATAGATATTCCCTTTAGAAACTATTGTTAAATGCAAAGTTTATTGACATTCGCATAACGGAAATTTGCATGGTGCCCTAAGCAGTAATAGCCCTTAGGCTGGGATCATGTCGGGCTACTTTTGGTTTTAGAAATTTGCTGCAAATTACAGCAGTGGCAAAGACCAATATTTTAAGGGGAATATTGAATAAAGTTAGTAACTTTGAACTCGGTATATCTTCTGGCCAAAATAAAAAAAAAAACACAGTGATATGTGATTTTAGTTATATCTTATTCAGTGTAATGATTGAACAATAAAAAGATTATGAAAGAAATTTGTTTTAGCGAAGCATTCGTTAACACCATGTTCAAGTTCGAAGGAGGTAGCTCCCATATAAAAGTGACATTTACATAAGAGAAAGGTAGCTTCTATTAAGAAGGAAGAAAATTAAGTGGGGAGTTGTGGGGACTACCTCTAGTAAAGAGTTTCCATAAAATATTTAACATAGATTATATATCTAAATCTCAAGGCCAAAAAAAAAGATTATATATCTAAATCTTGAATCTTGGTGCAATGGTGTACTTTGAGTAAATTGTAATACCTTAGAGTAAAGAGATGTTTCATTCTATTTTATGATTTTTGTTTTTGTCAAACTCTCACTTATGGTTGGATTACTCCATTCACTAACATTGTCAAACGAGTTGGTCTTGGTCCATGACAGACTAGGAAATAAATATGTCGAAATGAGCTAACTTATTTATAAATGGTCCAAGAATTTCTGTCCATATTTGTAAGAGTTGGCTTGCGAGTCAACACTCAACACTTCTTTTCATTACTAAATTTTTTAAATAAAAAATTATAAAATAATATGAAAAATTATAAAAAAATCTTAGGCTGGAGGGACTAACATAAAGAAACTTTTTTGTATTATTAATTACTATTATAATATAAAGAAACTTTGGTGAAATAATGATTGAGTTCTTAAAAAAAAAACTATACTTAAAAACAAAATATAAAAGAATAATCACAAAAAACAATAAACAAGATTATAAAAAAATTAAAAAAGAGGCAGATTAGACAATTCCATCTTGTTGTGTTAAATCACAAATAAGCTAGACCCTTTAGGCCTTAAGAGGGCCTACCTTGCCATGGTCAAGTTGGTCCGTTTAATGGGTGAGACGAGTGGTTTGCAAATTTAAACCTTTTTTTTTTTGTTAGAAAGATTAAAACTCTCATTTATCATAAAAATGGCCCATTGAGAGACAATTAAGGCATAAATCTAGGGATGAGAAAGAGTAGGTACCCAATTATTTTGTCACTATTTATATTTGTATCTGTTTATCCTATCTAATATTCGTACTCTATCCGTATTCGATAATTTAATACTTGTACTCATATCTTATCCGATATCCGATATCCAATGAGTACCCGAAATATCTGAAAATACTTGAAAATAATGGATATAGGATATAGTATCCTAATTAAAAAATCGGATATACTTGATACTTAATATCCGTTAATTAAAATAAAATAATTAAAAATATAATAAAAAATGTACTAAATATAATAAAATTATAATAGTATAGGGTATCAAGGTACCATAACTATCTGTTTATTTCGGACGGATATTGGATAGTTGAAGCAATACCCGTATCCACCCGGTATCAGATGATTTTTTATTTTTCACTACCTGTAGCCTATTCGATATTCGGTAACCGATGAATATTGAATATTTTTTACAGGTGGATTCGGTCGGGTATCTTAGATACCCGCCCAAATTGTCATCTCTAAGCAAGACTGCATTTTTAGATTAGGTGAAAACACTAATTTTGTCTTCAAATTTTACATCAATTGTCAATTTCGTCCTCAAATTTTTTTTTTTGCGGTCAATTTCATCCCCACTATTTTACATTTTGGTTAATTTTACCTTTTGAATAACTTCTTTTAATAAATTAACTATAGACTGTATCTTGTTTTCAATCTGAGTTAGGATTTAAGTTTATTTTTTTTATCAATTTTGCATTACATATCAATAGCCTTTAGCCATATAAATTCTATCATTAATATTGAGCTAAAGTAAGAGTAAAGGATAAAATTGATTAAAATGTAAAACATTAAAAACGAAATTGATTGTACAAGAAATTGGAGACGAAATTGATTGTTGATGTAAAGTTTAAACGAAAATAGTACTTTTTGTCTTTAGATTATATAATAACTTTATTATATCTTTTGGATGTATGGCCTTTAGACATTTTATGCAATAGAATTATCATTTTTGACAAAAGAAATTGCTCTTAGAATGGGTAGTGCCTAAGCCGAATGCCATTTGTAGTATCTCAAGTTAGACAAGGTTGAAAATACTATGAATGGAGAGATTGCCTTATATTTTTTTTAAAAATTATTTTATAGATATGGATGGGATGAGAAAAAAGAGGAGAAAGAGATCGAGGGTAAAAAAAAATCTTTTACACTTCCCACTCCTGTGTGATAAAGCCCTTAGATCATTAGATATTACATTTCGACTCTAAAACATGTAGACCATTTTACTATGAAGTTAGTATAGTGCAAATGTCAATTCTTTTGCTTTATAGAGTTCTCTAGAACAATCAAAACTCGAATAGAATTCAGGACTCAGGTCTGCTTCTGTGTGATTTAACAGCTCCAGATGCGAAATTGAGCGTATAAATAACGTAGTAAAGTATATATATATATATATATATATATATGCAGAGTGGAATATTACATCATTTTGTCTGTGTCTATGCTAACACCACTAATTCGTGGCGATAAACAGTTATGTTAGGACTATATCAGGCAACTTACAAACCATATATACTAGGAACAATAATATGTATGTATGTATGGAGTTGTGGCCTTAATTTGAGGCCTCCTCTTTTTTTTTTAGATGAAGAATTCAAAATAATAGCTACAAAAGATCGGTTAGTGATGTGGATGTCACCAACTTTTGTGGACAAACCACTTAATCTTATCTTATCGAGTCTACTTGGGTTTATGCATAGGTAATGGTGGTCCCTTAAATTTCCTTCTCATTAAATAATTAAGACTCAGTAACGACATGTTCAAAGAATTTTGACTATTGCTTAGCCTTAATTTTCTTTCACAAACTTAATCTTCCTTCCTCTCTGTTCTCCTTAGTGCAACAATCAATGGACACGGATTGAGATGCTTTTAAATTATAGCTTGAATGTTTAAATTAATCTTATATTTTGTCTTAGTTTATTTTTTTTTATCGATCACAATGTTCAAATTGATATTATATATTTTTATAATATTTCATTTGATTCCAAACTACTAAATATTATTATAGATCTCTCATTTCAAATTTGAATGCGATGAGTCTAGAGTTATAGGTTGTTTTTGACAACTAATTCTCTACTAAGTCGGAATCACTAACAAATAAGGTGAAATCGAGTACAAAAAGTGAGTATCTTATTTTACAATCAAATTAGCAAAATTGATTATATCTTTTTCGATTTTAGTTCAAACGTGTTTAGAGCTATGACAAAATTTTTTCAGTCCAATTGGGACGTAAACAAATGGGATCAAATCAACTCAAAAAGTAAGTTTAACACTAATTTTTCTAATTTTTCACATATTGGTTCAAAACCTACTTTCAAGCTCAACTTGATCTCATTTGTTGACAATTCCAACTGAACAGAAAAAAGACTCGTAAAAAGTAACTCATAACTTTAAATTCGTCATATTCAGACTTGAAATGAAAAATATAATCAACTTTGTTTGTTTGACTCTGAAATATGCGACTTGCTTTTTAAATTCGATTGGACCTTATTTGCTCACGGCTTTATCTAACTAGAGAAGGACACGTCAAAAGCAACTTATAGTTTTGAATTCATCATATTCGAATTTAAAATGAGAAAAATATGATCATATTTAATATTTTAGAGCTCATGTGAACTATTATAAAATTTATAATAACAATTTGAATATTTTGAAAAATGAAAGATTGAACTAAACTTGAAGGTAATGATATATAACCAATTTGAATGAAGAACAAACACTTTATTTTGAAGAAATATTATTGTATCTGACATGAGGCTGTATTTGACGAAAACTTATCATCTAAATTATAATTTAGATGAAGTATATAAATTATCTCATATCAACCGTCTATTTGAATGATTTTATATTTAATTATCGAAATCAACGGCTCAGATAAGATAATCTATAATAATTTATGGGAGTTAAAGTTTAATTTTTTTTTTATAGATTATCTTATCTGAGCCGTTGATTTGTATAATTAAATATAAAATTATTCAAAACGGTTCATATGAGATAATTTGACATAAGACATTTATGGAAGTTAAAATTTAATTTTTTTTTTATATTTCTAACATAAAAGAAAAATTAACACATAATATAGTTTATAAATAGACATTATAATTTTTGAATTTTTATACTTAGTTATCATATAATTTCCTGTCCATGTCAGTCCATCATAAATCAATAAATGGGCCAGGCCTGGATATTCCATTATTACGTTATGGTTTCATCAGACAACAAAAGTGACATATGGGTGATAGCTAGCTAGTACCGTCTTAAACCATTTAAATGCCACGATAATATAAAAAATTTGCAGTGATAATGTTATTTAGTGTTGGCTTTTTCTTTTTTTTTCTAATCTCGATAAAGAAAAGGACACAAGTATTGGCCTTGTGCTACAATTTGCAGGTTGCACTAAAATTAATCTAGTGGTGGGAGAAAATGCATAGTAATTAAGGAAATAGCCATGGCCTCTTAATGGTGCCATGTGCCTCTTCCATGATTGATTGGCTTACCATAATTAGGTTGCCATTACTTGTTTGGGGAAGCATAAGCATATATATTATGGTATTTTGATTCTACGTATGCTTGGCACTTCAAGGGTAATCCACTTTTATGCACTTGAGTTCTTATGATTAATTAAACTTTAAACCCCTCCCAACCATTATATAGAAGATTTGAATATATAAAGTTGAAATTCTTTTTCACTCTTACTTTTTTATTTTTGGGAGGCCACTATTGATCAGTGGAAGGGCATATCAAAGATTGATTGATGGTTTTAAAAACACCATCTATCTCAGTCTTGCAGACGATAGTTTTCTATTGTCTTCCCTTTTTCCTTTAATTTATTCACGCCTTCTTTTTCATAACCACCATAAAAAGTATTATCATTCTTATAATCACCATAAAGGTAAATCAAATCCCAAGAGTTGAATTTAGTAAAGTAAATAAAAACGGTAAGGGTGAATTGATAACAACTCGTCTTGTGAGACCGTGAGTAGTGTGACATTTGGAACAAAAATGGTATTATGACATAATACGTGGAATCTATTATCTATTTTTTTTTTTTTG
>QANZ01045731.1:0-42672 GCA_003254925.1 Chamaecrista fasciculata | reverse complement strand
TATTTATAAAATGATTGGCCCTAGGGCACAATCTCCAACAGATCACTCCCAAACGCCTGGAACATGGCAAAGCTCAAATTTTATTTTCCGTGAGTAGATAGCTTTCGCTCTAAGTTATAGCTCTGTTTAAATAAGGCCATTAGCGCCAATTGTACTTTGCTTTCATAATCAATGAATTATTTTTTTGTTCATTCCAACACATGAATCAAGATGGCGCTGCTCGAGGGGACGCCCTCGGTACAGCAGCGAAAAGGCCCTCGAAGGAGCCTTGTGAGTATGGCACTCACTACCATGCGGACCGACCCTCCCTTTGATGACTAGTCAAAACTTAGCGTATAATACGCATAAACGCTCGAAGCGTGCCCAACGCGAGGCAGCGCCTTAAGGTGCAAAACAACATATCGATCGAATCGAAAAACACAAGTTAAAAACACATCACAGAACGAGAACGCTCAAAGCAAAGGAAATCAAGTACAAAAAATAACATGTTAAGGGCATCAACGCCCAATGATTCAAAAAAGTGGCACTACAGGCCAATATCATTCACAATTCAAAACGGCGCCAACGCCGTAATCCAATTAAAAACTAAAAATTCACAAAAGGGCATGCAGGCCCAACCAAGTAAAAACAAAGGCACGCAGGCCTAAGTAGCAGAAGGAGCGCTCTCGGTCGAAGCAGCACTTGGGGCATCCTCGGCGTTCTCCCCTGAAGGGACGTTTGCCTCCACTTCCTGAGCCACAACGCCACTTGCGCCAACACCCGAAGCAGCAGGAGGCGCTGTCTCAGCAGGAACGCCCTCTCCGAGAGGGGGAACTTCCATGTTTGGGAACCATGGGAAATCTTCGTCACCTTCGGAATTATACCCCTCAAGATCATATTTTTCGGGCATACGGGGTATCTTGGCTATGGCATCAGTACGGATGGGATCCCGAATAAGCCTCCCTTCAACAACCTTGTTTGGGCAAATTCCCGTAACATCAAGGTTAGGATTGCGAAGCCGCAGCTGCGCTATGGCGTTCTTGAAACCGATATAATTGTAACGAGAACCCCGCCATTTCACCTGATGCAAAGCCATGGCGCCCAGAGCCTGGAAATTCTCCTGCGACTCCTGTAACTCTATAGTCAAGGACGCCACCTTGGCATTAAGCTCCTCATTCAAGTTGTTGACTTCTTGAAGCCTACGACCCCTTCGATCGTAATCCCCCTGGAGAGAATCCTGCGACGCCTTCGTCACATTGAGTTCATCCTGCAACTCAAGTTTTTCCTGACGAGCTCTCTTGGCGTCCTCACGAGCGGCATCTCGCTCAGATAAAAGATCCTTCCTGGAGACGCTGTTGGCCAATAATCGCATCCCCGTACCAAGCAGAAATCTAGCTGCCTCTTCAGAAGGGTCAAGCGAATTCTCCGTGGACGCCCGAGCCAGGTCGTCCCTCTTAACCGAACCAGCCTCTGATAAAGATTTGGAGAGGAACTCCAAAGCGTTGAAATCATTAGCCTCTGGGAGCGCTGGAATTTGAGGAACCTCTACTGTGGGGCGCTGACGCTTTTTCGGGGGCTCCCCATCCTTGGCCGTGATAGTACTCTCTTTGCCTTTGGAAAGCTGAGACGGAGGGCGCAAAGTCGCCGAGGGCTCACGGATGACAACGCCCCCTGGCTTCCTCGGAGCAGCAGCAGCGACAGCGGCAGAGGACGCCTTCTTTGGAGCAGCAACTGCTTTTCCCTTGCCTTTATCAGCTTGGGTACGCTTACTCCCAATGACATCGGCACCATTCACATCGAGCACTGACAACACCAAAACAGGAATTAGCAAAGTGCATAAAACAATCCAAACTTGACAAACAAAAAAGTAATAACATACAACGCTTAGGGTCAAGAGGGTCTGTGGTGATCAACCGAAGGGCCCCCAAACGCTCCTCCACAGTCAAATCTCTCCAGTTACACTCAAACGGATCGAGACGTGGCCGCCGCCAAGACAAAGGGAACATGGCGCGCTCGTCCGACGCACGAACCCAGAAAGGGCGCCTAGATCCAGACCCCTCAATGAAGAAGAATTTGTACTGCCATTCCTTAGGATTGCTGACAGCATGCTCAAGGATTAATGGGCGCCCAGGACGCCGATAATACGAAATAAAGGCGTTATCCACCCATCGCGGGTAAAAGAAGAAAAGAAACAACCGCGCTGTAGCGCGAACGCCATCCCTCTGGCACTTGGCGATGAAACCGAGAAGGATGCGCCAACCATTGGCACTTATCTGAATAGGAGCAATGTTCATAATCGCCAGCAGATCCAACACTGCTGGGTTGAAAGGCATCTCGATATCACAGCTTTGAAGGACGTGCTCGCAAATCATAAACCCTCTACCATCAGTATAAAGCATACTAGGAGGATCCTTCAGGTGGCTAAGTGTCGAAATCCGACATCCTGAGGAACGCCGTCGGGGCGAACGGGTTATCAGCTCTTTATTGAGATCGCGGATAAATTCATCGTCATGAAGCCAAGACCAGAACTCTTTAACAGTGTCATTGGTTTGGTCCAAATGACCTTGTTGAACCTTCTCATCAAGATTTTCGCGACGCCAATCGACGACGGGGCGAGCATTCCTCATCACTTGCGCCCTATCAGGACCACAAGGCATGGTCTCAACGGTGCCCTTGACCCACGGAACTTTAGCGAGCCCCTTGTTGGAAGAAAGGAACCAGTCGGGGTAAGCAAGAAAATCAACCTCCTCCCCGCAGATTGTCTGCCGAGGAGTACCATCTCCTATGGACGCCCATATTGGAGCAGCAGCCTCAACCATCGAACGTTTCTCTCCCGTGGACGCCTCGTCCGGAGACAACATCTCTCGAATCTCTGTGGAAGTCGAAGAAGAGGAGTCCACGGCATCGCCGCCAATCCTTTCCATGGGAGAAGCAACCCTCGTTGGCGCTGACGCCACAGGCGCTGACGACTCAGGAACCACCTTGTTTCCAGTAGTTGTGGAAACAGGGATCAGTTCAGTACATTTCTCGGAGATTGTATCTCCATCCACCAACAAGAAAAGGGGGGGGAACCCTTGGCAAAGTTATGGTTGATCACCAGACCATAAACCCAACCCAGAATGACAAGAAACAAAAAGCAGTAAAAATTTGGAAGGAGAGAAACTCACTTTTTTCGAAATCCATGAATACCAAAGTAGTCGAAGGAACTCACGAAGCAAAGTCTGAAGAAGACTGCGAAGAACATGAAGAACAAATGTGAACAAACATTGGAAAAACCCAGAAACTCAAAACAAAGAAAAAGGAATGACGAAAGGAAACCGATAGATTACTTACTAGGTAAAGTCTCGAACACACTTGAGGAAGAAAGGCAACAGCGACAGCACAGCAAGAGGATGAAGGAAGTAGGTCGATTCAGAAAACCCGAAAACACAGAAAAAAGCTTGAAGAAGAGAGAGACTTGAAAAGCACAAAATGTCGAAATGGGGGGAAGAAGAGAGACTTGAAAAGCACAAAATGTCGAAATGGGGGGAAGAAGGAAGAGAAATGGCGGTTTTTTGAACTTTTCACGAAAATCGAAGCGCCGCATTAAATGCGCCCCCCTCGGGCCACGACTCGCCATCATGATGAAGGATAAGCGAATCGCGTAGTGAGACGTGGCCATTATAAACCTGACACGAACATTGAAACGACATCAAGGGATGTGAAAAGACAGGGTCAGCTGGCGTTAATATCAATCAACGCCACTCGGAGTGGCGCCCACACAAGAAGACGCCTTATAGATAAAATACTCAGCATATTGTGCCAACGCCCTTGGTAGGGACTCCACTGGTGGGGACAGAGCTCCACTCTTTTCGTTGGGACTAGTGATAATAGGCCTAATGACTTGAGGCCTAGTAGACCTGGGCCATAGGCGTTCAAGGCTCATCACAGGAATCCCTTGATCGAGAACGCCAAAAGAGCCCTACATGAGTAAGGCACCAAGCCTCTCATGACAATCGAGAACGCCAATAGCTAGGCGTCCACAGAAAGAGTCCTAGCATGGCTAAGGCACCAAATGCCCTACGTCGGTCAAGAACGCCAACAACCAGGCGTTCACGAGAAGACGTAGAAGGGGGCATTGCTGCAACTATCAGGAATCAAGAAGAGACTAATCTCCATACGAGTCCTCCATTAAATAAACAACTTATTCCTGTATCCTAACTAACAGATCTACGAGGATAACGATCAGTTAGGATTTCCACCAAGATCACAACTGATTTGGCCAAATCAGTTAAGATCACAGTCGACCATATCTAGGTCAAAAAGATCTCATTTCACCAGTATAAAAGGACAGCTCCTCTACTGGAAAAAGGTACGCACTATTGTCATTTGCACTTATTATCTCTCTCAAACATCTTACTGACTTAAGCATCAGAGGTGAATCGCAGGGCCATCCCTGTGCATTCATTAACTTGCAGGCAGCTTTTAACCTAGAGTTGCTTCATCGAACCAGGTAATGCCCTCCGGCCAAAACCAGGTTCATCAGGAATCACGAGCAGACATGTTCGTTTGGGTTTGGGAACGAAAGAGAGAAAGAATTTAGAGTGAAGGAGAGGGTGAGAAACTCAGGGTGAAATTTCATAAACAGGGAGTCAAACACATAGAAATTAATAGTTAGGGACTTAAAATAATATTTTAGCCTAAATTTCCATTAATTTTTGGACGAAAATATACCTCAGGACCCTTTTTGTTAACAGAGCAAACCACAAGGACTCTGTTTCACACTTTTTAAACCACAAGAACCCTATTTGAAAATGGGTCAAACCATAAGACCCTTTGGTGTAATTTACCCTTAATTTAATTATAACACCCAACTTTTATAATGAAGATATTATTCTTAGCTTTATTTATCTAGTAATTTAATTATCTATGTTCTATCTATTTATTTTATTTGGGAAGGTTGAACTTAACGACCTCCACTATTAATTAATTCTTCTTTTTCCAAAACCAGGTGCGCATGGAGAGGAATGTGGCGAATATCATCTATTTTTTCTTTTTTGAACTGAATCATCTAAGTTTGTATTTCTCTCTATTGCAAATTGTTTCTTTTTAGGGTAATAAAATGAAACATAAGAAAAATATTTTCAATTGCCTTATAGATAGGATACATTAATCCTGATCTCTTTTAATTGTTTTATTTAAATACGTATACACGTTTTAAAAATATTTCTTATCAATAGCTAACTATTTTGAATTATTTGAAATGACTATATTAATCACTCTGAGTAATTTATTTCTTAAAAATTGCAATTTACTTTTAAAATTAGTAATGTGTTACTTTTAATTATTTGAACACAGTTTTTTTATTAATCCATGAAATAACATAAATATATATTTATTTCATATTTAAATTAATTAGTAGTAATTTTTAACTTCTTTTCTTAAAAAAATAAAAAAGTTATTTAGTTGTCTGTTTGATTTTGTTTTAAAAAACTGTTTTCCTTTTGTTTTTAATTAAAGACTCTTTGCTAAAAAAAAATAAATAAAAAGACTCTCTGATAACAGTTTTTTCAATTTTTTTTTTAAAATCCGAATGTGGTTTTTAAAGTAAAAAACAAGAAACAAACAAAAATGTGTTTTGATTTCTGAAAATAAGACTAGTGTCATAACTGTAATTTTAGGAAAGAAAAAGATTAAACGAATTATCCCGTCATTGAAAAATCATCGAACTGATAAGCTTTATTTTCAAAAAATTAAAATACATATTTAATTATTAAAATAATATTAATGAAACATATATTTTATTTTTACTTCTTAAAAGATTAAAATGATATATTATTTAGTTTATAAAAAGGACTAATTAGTATATATATCGCTTTAATATTTTAAAGATTAAACTATACATTTCATTCTTTCCATGATTGAGGTGTGAACTCGATGATCTTTCAAAAATTAAATTATTACTCTAGTTCAAGAAAAAAGACCGTGATATATTTTCATTAATATCATTTTAATAGTTATGGCCAAATGTTATAAGTGACATGACATATAGATATCATATGATATTTTGGCCAAAAAAAGAAAAACAAACATATATCATACATTAACAATTTTTAAAATTACTCCATCGAACACCTTTTTAACATTTTTTTGCTTTTGAAAAAATTATTCTTAAAAAAAAGTTTAAAAATTATTTTTGAAAAAAGATTTAATCATGACCTTAATTTTCTTTTTTCTTTTTTAGTTTTTAACAATTATACCAACCAGCCTGTAAACTGGGATACTGAAGCCTATTTAAAGTTATTTTTTGGCCAATCTATTTATTTAGAGCGTTATATATCTCTATCCATCGTCGTTTTTATTGCGTAGTCGCAAACAAACAGAGACTTGAAAGAGCAAAAAGTGTACGCTTTCCTCTTCAATACTCCACCTTCCTTTGCCTTTGCCATGGCTTCTTCTCCACAATTTTCCCTTCGCATGATGATGTTTGTGATCATCAGCCTCATATGTATCTCGGGTTTTCAAGTATTTTCCTTGCGATCTCCATTGAACCCTCAAGACGTGCTTCCTCTTCTCCCTAGACAGGTCTCATGGCCTATCCTCAACTCTCTCCACGGTGCAGTCGACCTTCTTCCTGCGTTCGTCGGTGCTGCTTCGTCGCCAAATGATTCATTGCAGTGGAAGGGCGCTTGCTTCTACAAAAACACAGCGTGGATTGAGTTTCACAATAAAAGCAGTACCGAATTTGGTGGAGGAACTCTTCACTTGAAGGTTAGTTTGGAAGTTTATCATCTTGTTTGATTTCAGTTTATCTGTTTGACCTAGAGGAGGTTTTAGTAATCCATGGTAGTTTTTCGTATAATAAAGAATTTTATCGTTGTTATTGTGATTAACATAGAGTTCAGAATTAAACTTCGTTGCTGGTGTTTAGGACCTGAAAGTGGTTTAATTTCGAAATTTGCGATTATTTTAAGGGTAAATTACACTTTGGTACCCTATTCTATGGACCGATTTCAAAGTAATATTTTGGTATCCACTTCTTTTAAAAGTGACGTTTTGGAACCCTGTTGTTTGCATCGTTAGCCCGTTGATATCCTGTTCTATGGACCGATTTCACATTGGTACCCTTTTCTTTCACGATTTGTTACCTTGTTTTATCTTTCTTAGGGTACCAAAGTGTAACAGAACAGAGTACCAAAACATTAACCGTGCAAAGAACAGGGTACCACAGTGTCACTTTTGAAAGAATAGGATACAAAAGTGAAATCGGTCCATAGAACAGGGTACCAAAGTGTAATTGACTCTTATTTTAAGATATTGGGAATATATAATTCATTAAGGAAATACCAACTTATGGCTTTGCTGCTCAAATGTTCTACTTACCTTACTCTGGCATCCTATTTTTTTTATTTTGCAAATTGTTTTGAACTAGGTATTTCGATTTTTGAATTTTGGACTCAAACTTTGTGACCTTAGGTATTCCAAGTTCATAAGTCATAAGGTATTGCTTGTGCCAATGTGTAGGAGACTAACAAGAGCAGGGAACTTGTATCATAGACTGTAATGTCCAACTAAATTGAAGTAGATTGGGTCACCTCCTCTATCTTTGAAGTTCTCCTTTAATTCTGGAGTCTGAACTGCTTAAGGAATCATGTTTCATATATTTGTTTCTGGTCTTAATTTGACTCATTGATTTTAGGCGACACTTGCATTTGAAGAGATTTTAGGTTTTTTCTCCATTTCTTTATTCAATCATACAAACTTTTTTTTTTTAATTTTTTCATCTATATGCATCTATGTTCCTTTTGCATGGATACGGGTACGGGCATGGGTACGGGGCTAAAATTGCTGTACCCACGCATCATAGATATGCATCCTCTCCCCCATGCGCAGTGATTGTTTCTTTGGGAGAATTGTGAGGGATGCAGCGTAGGTTAGACTTTGCAAGGACTTGGAGTTCACAAGACATAACTTGGAGTATTTTTAATACCATTATTACAAAAGTTAGAATTTGAAATACTTTGCAATTCCAATGTTCAATTTCTAGTTTGCTATTTAATATCAAAAGAGATCAAGTTTACAAAATCTGCTGTTACCTACGAACTTAGTAAATGTTATTTGTTTACTGGGTTTTACCATTTTGTGTTTCTCTTGATTTTTTATGGGTTGAATTTGGGTTCAAAGAAATCTGGCTTGTTAAGGAATTAGTTAAGATAAAAACTTAACGGTTAAGATGAAGTCCAGGGTTGGTTTACATTAACAACACATCCCTCTCATAGGATCAGCATTTTTCATAGCTTACCTTGTGCTTATCTTTATGTTAATTAACAAAAGGATGTGATAGTGTTCGAGTCTTTTGATTACATGTCAAGGAGCTAAATATCTTATCTGGTGAACAGGGGAAAGGCCTATGAGTGATTTTCCTTTATTGTATCTAACCTGGCTAGTTATATCTTAATGCTTAACCAGGTTAGCAAAGCTCACAGTTGGACATGCATGGATATATATGTCTTCGCGACCCCATATCGAGTAACATGGGACTACTATTTCACCTCACGGGAGCACATACTTGATTTCAAAGAGTGGGAGGGAAAAGCTGAGTATGAGTATGTAAGGGGCCTTCTTCATGGATCATTAATAGGTTCATGGTATGGTGTGTTTTGAAACCGACATTTTGTTTTACATATCCTTACTCTCTTTATGTTTACAATCAGGTAAAAAACAGGGGGGTATCAATTTTTCTTATGAAAGCAGGGATGTTGGGGACCCTTCAAGCTTTGTGGGATGTCTACCCCTTGTTTTCAAATACTGGATGGGGTGAGAACTCCAATCTTGGGTTTTTGAAGAAACACATGGGAGCTTCTTTTGAAGAACGACCTCAGCCGTTGGTTACAAATATCAGCACTGATGATATTCAATCTGGAGATTTCCTTGCCATTTCAAAAATTCGAGGTCGCTGGGGCGGGTTTGAGACTCTAGAGAAATGGGTCAGTGGAGCATATGCTGGTCACACTGCTGTTTGCTTAAAGGATTCTGATGGAAAGTTATGGGTTGGTGAATCCGGTCATGAAAATGAAAAGGTAAAACCATTTGGGTTGTACAAACTTCAATAATGTTTCTGTTGGTTTGAGTATAAATGTAATATATCTAATATTTATTCCTTGTTGGTTTGATTAAAATAGTATTCAACCTACATGTTTAGGAATCCCTTTGCTACTCAGTTGCTTGTTTCTGTGGAATTCTTAAAATCAGTTGCATTTTCTGGCTCTAGAAGTAAACCCATCCCCCAGAAAATGGATAGTAATTGAAGACAGTGTATAGAAATTAGGGTTCTACGATTTTATCTTTAATTTTGTGTCTAGATGATTCATTCATGTTTTCTGTTGTTTTTCTTTTACTTTATGGGTCTTTATGCATTCTCTTTCTACTGTGTGGGTTGAGTTGCCCAAGCTTGATTGTTACTCAAGCATGAGGGCAGTAACTTGTCAAACTAATTATTGGAAGTTACAATAAAGGACGTAGACCTTACCAATTTTTCTTGACTATAAAATAAGTCAAAAAGACAGATTTTACTTTCTTATTAATGACTCAGTTTGGTAGTTTTACCAATAGCGAGTCAGGTGTGTAGAAATAATTTGTCGTCAGTTCATATGTTTTATTTTTCTTTTTGGTATAGGGGGAAGATATTATTGCTCTGTTACCATGGGATGAGTGGTGGGACTTTGAACTGAATAAAGATAGTTCAAACCCCCATATTGCCTTGCTTCCATTACGTCCTGAAATTCGAGCCAAGTTTAATGAGACTGCTGCATGGGAGTATGCAAGGAGCATGATAGGCCAACCTTATGGTTATCATAACATGATTTTCAGCTGGATAGACACTATAAATGGAAACTATCCGCCTCCACTGGATGCTCATGTGGTAATAATCTTAATTAACTATTATACTTCTATCCACCTCATAATTGATGTATGTAAATTGTAAAGCATCATCACTTAAAACACACTGTGTATTTGCTGTTGACAAAATTGATTCTGAACTCTACACATGAACATATATGGGGTTTTCAAAAAGTTTCTTTTGGTGGGAGGAATGAAAAAGATTTCCTTAAATAAATATATGCCTTAGTTTTTTTTTTTTTTTTTGAGATGAGCCTCTCATCATATTCATCTATATGAAGGCATGCTTCTCCTGGCTTTATACATAATCTACAAAAGAAAAGGGAGAGTTCTGTCTTTTGAGCATTAGCTATGTTGTTCTACAGGTTGCTTCTGTAATGACTGTTTGGAATCAAATCCAACCTGATTATGCTGCTAATATGTGGAATGAAGCCTTGAACAAACGACTTGGAACTAAGGTATACTACAATCTCTGTTTCTTGTTTCCATATGAATATGTTGATAAAAATTTTGGCTGATGACACTTGATTGAATCAGTATTTTCTATCAGAGAGGATGAGATGCTTATGATCCATTTTAGTTCCATATTGAATTGGATTTCATTTCCACATGTAGTACATATATTGTTTGGGGTCTTAACATGTTTACATATGGCATACTTAGCATCAGCATCTCTTATATGTGACTGCTTTGTGATTACCTGAAATTTCACCATACATTGTGAGTTAACCATGTAGCTCTTCTTTTTCCTTACTTTCTACAGGGACTTACCCTTCCAGAAATTTTAGTTGAAGTTGAAAAGCGTGGATCATCTTTTGATGAACTACTGATCATTCCAGAGCAGGACGAGTGGGTCTACAGTGATGGGAAGTCGACTTCGTGTGTTGCTTTTGTTCTTCAGATGTATAAGGAGGCAGGATTGTTTGATCCAATTGCTAGATCTATTCAAGTCACAGAGTTTACGGTGAGTTGAAAATGTTTTGCCTTTGATTTTGTGAATTACCATATTTCAGTAATTTTATCTTTCAAGAAATCTAGAAGAAAGGTTAAAATAAAGTTAATACGTTATCTTGGATGTCAAAGTGTGCAGTTGTCTGCTTTTACAATAATATATTAGCTGGCTTGTATTCCAACTTTGTGCCTACACCGTCATTGGTGTGCTGCGCACGACTATGTCCCATTCAATGAATGGTTAAATAGCGCCATAGCTGTTGTCTTGCCAAATTTGTTTTTGGCGAGCTGTGGTTTGTACTATCTGCAGAATGCACTGTTGCCCACAGCACATTCTAATAGGGCAATATAAATTAGGTTTTTATTTTTCTCACAAGTCAATTTAAGCAAGATTTTTTTTTAATGGATGATTTAAAAGGTACATTTTGTCTTAGTCCTCTTTTCTCAGTAGTTCCCTCCCTCAAGTTGCACCTTAGATTCAAGTTAGCTCCTTCATCCCCTCTAACTTTTAACTTTTGTCTTAGTCCTCTTTTCTCACTAGCTCCCTCCCTCCACATATATATTTGTGTTATTTGCCATCTCGTTTTATTTTTTGTAATTATATAGTTAATTGTGCTGCACTTAAATTTTGCCACAATGCCATGTAATATACCATGCACAATGGCTCCAAGAGCCCCTGTTGCAAAAATCGCTGTGTGCCACTGCCACCCACCTTTAACAACTATGACTCAAACAATGCTGGTTTAGGAAATTTTAAGTTTCGGTGGCGTTGATTGATTAGTGGAGAACTTTAGTTGGAATGAAAAATATCGCTGATGGACAAGAAATCATACAGTGTCTGTAGAAGAGTGATGTTGATTAAGTTGTGGAGTGCTTTAGTTGAAGCCAGAGGGAATGGAAAATGTAGCTGAAGACTTGAGATGGAAACTTTGTCTGCATAGGCATGTTTATGACCTGTTATTCACTCCTTGTAGGACTTTGACTTGTGATACTGTGCATTTTGCAAAGGGTCAATTTAATTAGATGATACGCAGACAAAGTTCCCTTACAATCTTGTTTCAGTAAAACCGCCACCGACTACTTTTTGCGACCTTAACCAAGCAAATAGATGTCCTCTGCACTGATTAGTAGCGACCTTTTCATTCTTCAATCCATTTCAAAATAAAAGCAGTTTCTTGAGAACAGTGCAGATATCAATTCACAATACATTTTTTTTTTCAATCGATTAGGAATTAAAAGAAAAAAAAAAAAAAAACACTTCTTTTGTACTATAACAGTTTCTGCCTCATGTGGATCATACCATTAGTTCCTGTTCTTTCAAATTTGACTAATGTTTAGTTATTTATTCATATTATCTCAGTTCTATTATTCGATGTACCATTTCCATCTTATTCCTTTTGAACTTTATGTTCAAAGTTGCAGTTGAATTGGTGTGTAATTTTTTTATATCCATGTGCTATGAATGCAGATAAAAGATGCTTACATGCTAAATTTTTTTGAGAACAATTCGAGTCGCTTGCCTGAATGGTGCAATGATGGAGATACTGTGAAGCTCCCATATTGTCAGATAAAAGGGAAGTATCGAATGGAGTTACCTGGATACAATACCATGCAACCATATCCTCATATGAGTGAAAATTGCCCATCTTTGCCCCCAAAATACTCTAGACCACAGAACTGCTAGAATTCTTCTATTCTCTCTCTTATCTATGGGCTGATCACATCACCAGGTTAGTTAGTTTTTTAGAATTTGGACATTTTAAGAGTTAGCAATATTGATGTCGATTGTAGAAATATGATCAAAGGAAAAAAAAAAATAATTATTCAACTGTGTATACATTCTAACAACTCGTATTACAACATATTTGTAATTTCGATAATCTTTGTAGCTTACATTGATCACAATGTAAATAGATGGGATTTACTAATTTGTAATATATGCAAATGCAAAGCTTATTACATATGCTGCCTCTGCAAATGTTTTTTTTTTTTTCTTTTTGCGATGCTCATCTTAACGTCATGGATTTTCACAGGTTGTACTTTATAGTACTATAATGTGGAAACTCAATTATTGTACAAAATGGTGCAATGACCAAGTGGCTACATAAACTCATATATGTTTCTTTATTTTTACCTATGTGTAAACTAGTTTGTCTGATAATCTCATCACACTTTGGATGGATGAACTACAATAAATAGTTTACACTATTCAACGCCCTATTGTCTATTTATGTTGAAAATACTTGAAACTTGATGCTACACTATACTGAGGGTATGCTCTTGATCTAAATATTGAAGGCAAAGCTATCTCAAGCTTATAGCATCACATAAATATATTCCATTAGTCTTGGCTTATTCTATCTGCATATAGAAGATAACATTTATACTACTTTAGACTAGCAGAATTGGGATTGGGATGGGGATTTGACTTTACTCATAAAAATAGCACTTACTGAAGTAATTGACAACTAAGACAATTTCCTTGGCCATATTTGAATTGGTAGGCCTTGAGTTGGTACTGGCATTGGATCCCTCTTAAAGAAATTGTCTGCACATAGCTTCCAAGTGAATCTAGTGACCAAATAATGAATTGCCACCAAAGTTTCAACCCTACCAAACTCATATCCTGGGCATATTCTTTGTCCTCCTCCAAATGGGATGAAGCAATAGGGTGGTATGGATGATGGGTTCTCAAATCTTGTAGGGTCAAACTTTGATGCTTCTGGGAAGAGGCTATTATCCATGTGAGTCATTGAGGTAGCCCAAAAGATCTATGAACAAGGAATTAAAAAATGGTCTTAGTTTAGTTTCAACTTTTTTGTTGAAATTTTGAAATGAAAAGTAGTTTTTATTTTGTTGTTTGGCATAAATAATGGGGTTTCACTTACTTGCCACCCTTTGGGTATAAGATATCCATTATACTCAATGTCTTTCACAGCTTTTCTAAAGCCACCAAATATAGGAGGAAACATTCTCAGAGTTTCATTTGCAACTCTCCAAGTGTACTTCATCTTGGCAAGATCTTCCCATGTAAGAGGCTCTCCTGGGACCTTGCTTTTTGCTATCTCTTCTTGTTCTGAAACCACAAAAATCCCAAATATCACAGATCTCTTTGTAAGAATCTCTAGTGTGTATGTATAATGATTATCAATGTTTTCAAGATCAAAATCTTATTTAAGATCGAAAGAGCTAAAAAATAAATCAAATCGTAAGATCCTACAACCTTGAAAAAACATGAATATATATATATATATAAAGTAACATAATGTATTTTAAATATCTACACATAAAGTATATTCATAAAAATAAATAACTAACATTCATACATAATATGTTTACCATTTAATTAATTTGAATGCATCAAAACATATTCATTTTATTTTTTTCATTTTTCATTAAATATACATATAAGTAACATAATTAATAATATAAAAATCATTTATAAGTATAAAAATATTTAAGAGTTGTCATATTTCAATAAAATCGTAAAATCTAATATATAAAATCGTTGGATTGATGAGATCTTAGTAAACTTAGATACTTAAGATCGGGATCAAATCATAAAATCGTAAGATCTTAAGATTTAAATTGAGATCTTAATAACATTGATGATTGTCAATCTATGCATACCTTGAAGAACTCTTGCATAAATAGTTGGTTCATTAGCTAAGACTCGGATAATGAAAGTGATTAGAGTAGATGATGTGTCATGTCCAGCAACCATGACAAGCATGCTATTATGGATGATTTCCTTCTCAGTGATGACTTCATTTTCATCTTCACCATTCATGCCAAGCAAGCAAGTGATGAGATCTCGTTTAGGAGAAGAAGCTCCATTTTGTTTCATTTCAATCTTCTTCTTGCGTACAAGCTCCTTCAACATGGTTTGTATTCTCTTAGTTTCTCTTAGGCTACGGTTGTAGCGTGTGAAAGGCACGTTAATAGGGATTGACCACATTCCTTCTATCATGGTTTGGAAAGAAGCCAAGAATTGATCTCTTTGTTTTCCTCTTTCGAGACCAAACAATAGGGAGCATACTAAGTTGAATGTGAGGGTCTTCATTAGAGGCAACACCTAACAGCAAAAGAAAAACAAAACCCTTCACATATTGACAAAATCTCATTATATAACGACTACACACACAAACCATTTAAGAAGATTTTCTTTTTCTTCTATGCTTTCTGCTACTTTATATATATGCTATCTTTGAACTGACTTTGATCTCACAAGAGAGTCCTTACCCATGATTGTTTTGATACATCGAATAGGATTAACTTGTCCCTTATAACAGGGTCTTGATACAGAGTAAAAATAAAAAATTAGATTTTTTTTTTTAAAAAGCGTTCCAAAATTGGTTTAAGAAATTACTTAAAGTAAGAGTTAATTAATGATTTGATTTCTGAAAGATGATTAATTTCTCAATTTAGTCCCTAAAAGTTATAAGATTTAGTCCTTGAAAGATGTAATTACAATCAGCTTGATCCTTTTATTAAGATACTAATTCAAATTTAAAATTTAATATAATTTTTTAATATTAATTATTAAGTATAATATTAATCAAATTTAGAATTACAACAGTTATCATTAAATTTTAGTTTATAAATTTAACAAAAGTGACTAAATTGATTATAATTATATTTTTTAGAGATTGAATCATATAATTTTATCTTTAAGGGATTATATTGAAAAACTTATTGTTTGTCAAAGGCTAAATTATTAATTTACTCTTTCATATGATAACCCAGAAAAAGTAATGAAAAAAAGTATCAATTTCGTCAACAAACTTTATATCAACATTTAATTTCTTCCCCCAATCTTTTTTTAAGTCAATTTCATCTCCAATATTCACATTTTTGTCAGCCTTCTCCTTTGCTTTTATTTTAGTCAAATATTAACGACATAACCGACATGATTAATGATATATAAGGTAAAATTGATAGAAAAAGAAACTAAAATTCTAACTCAGATTAAAAAATAAGATACAATTTATCATTAATTTATTGAAAAAAATCAGTTAAAAGATAAAATTGATCAAAATAATGATAATTGATCTAAAATTTGGGGACAAATCAATACTTTTGTCAAAGGCTAAAGTGCACTTTTGGTCCCATAACTTTGGCAAATGTTTTAATTTGGTCCAATAACTTTTTATGTTACAATTTTGGTCCGAAAACTTTGGCAAAGGTCTCAATTTGGTCTCATAACTTTTTTTGTTGCAATTTTGGTCTCATAACTTTTGAAAGCGTCTCACCGTTGGTCCCAATACTGATTTCCATCCATTATCTGCCACTAAAGATGATATGACATACTGAGTCGGATGATGAGTGACAATGACAAATATGGGTGAAGTTATAGGACGGATGGAAATCAGCTTGGGACCAACGGTAAGACGTTTTTAGAAGTTATGAGACCAAAATTGCAACAAAAAAATTTATAGGACCAAATTGAAACCTTTGTCAAAGTTATGAGACCAAAAGTGCACTTTAACACCTCTGCGAAATAAAAAATTGGGATTGGATCAAATCAATGAAACGCACCTTAACCTCATCCTTGCCCTCCCAATACACTTGAATATGCCTCCTAACTTCATCATCCATCTTCCCCACATACTGTTTCAACGATTCCGGCTTCAAGAACAACATCATGGCTCCTCTCACTCGCTTGTGATCTTCTCCACTTAGCTCCAGGATATTCCGATCTCCAAGAATCATCTTCACTGACTGTGTCTGCTGGTTCGCCACGCCGGCGTCACCGTCTGCGGCGAACACGAGCTTATTCGCTGCCTGTCCGAAGATGAAGACAGTGGGTTTCCCAAAGAGGTTGAGCTTGGAGATGGAACCATACATTTGTACTCTGTTTTGGAGCCATTGCTCGGCAGTGTTGGCTCGCATGGCTCGAAGGAGGCTTAAGCTTTGGCCTATTATGGGGATTCCGAGTGAGCCTGGTGGGGTTCGTTTAGATGATGATGATCTTGGGGTTTTGGTTCTTGTGATGAGGATGAGTGGGATGATGAGAAGAAGAAGAAGAAGAAGGAAAGTGGTAATGAGGATGTTCATTGTTGTTGTTGATTTTGAAATTCTTGTATTATAATGTGGTGTTTATTTAGAAGTGTTGGATATATTATGGAGTGTTATATATATATAGATTAGTAGATTAACATAGATATGCCGGCCTGCTTGGCATTGCTCCAAAACTTATCTTTCAACTTCATTGTTGATGAATTTTTAATTCGATAGAAAAAAATTCTCGAAAAGTAACTCATTGTATTTGAATTTGAAATGAGATATATATGGTCAATTTCATTTGTTTGACAATGAAACAAACTGTTTATTTTTCGGACTCACTTTAACCTTATTTACGAATCTAACTGAATAGAAAAAAAAAACTGTTTACTTATATCATGATAGAAAAGTTAGGAATCTACTTATTCAATAGAGTCGATCCTTTAAGATTTTGAGCAGCGGTGTAATATCAGATCCCAAAGTTAATAAGTTTTTTCTTTTTTATGAAGAAAAAGCACTAACAAAAATAATATATGAGTGAATAGAAAAACACTATGAATTCATCGTATTTAAACTTTAAACGAAATAATTATTATTATATTTAATTATTTTAGAATTAAATGAAATACTATACAAATATATAAAATCAATTTAAATATTAAGGATAAAATAAGTAAAATTTTAAAGTAATGATACGAGACCAATTTAAATAATGGAGAAATAATTAATTATTTCCAATAATATATGCAGACACACATGACACGTAGAGCATCACCTAACTCATGACATAAGAGAAAAGACAAAAACGCGCTTGCAGGTCCACATTACATATGTCTTGTGGAATCTATCCATTAAAATTCTGTAAAGAGTGAAGACAATAAAAAATATATGAAATAGGGAGGGTAGAATTATGCAAAAATTGAAGGGAATACTTTAATATTCTTCAAATACGTATAAAGAGAACAATATTAAATTGAAATATAAGAAATATCAAATTTAAAGTTAAGTTCCCTTATTGTTTGCTGAATTTTCTTCAAGCCAAATATATTCTCTTTCAACTAAGCATGGTACCACAATTTGACATCTTAAAAGCAATGTTTTAAAAAGGAAATCATCAATAAATCGTAGGATTTCAAAGCCCCTAGATCCGACTTAGGGACCCAAATGCAAACAATAATTATACATCTAGACATATATATGTGGAAGCTACTAACTTGGATGCCTCTACTTTACCAAAGTCTGTAGGTTTAATGCGTGAAAGAAGAACTTTTGAGAAAGAAAAAAAATATTAACTCATAGGTTTTCCCAATGTGGAAGTCCTCTTTCCAAGACATGGAATAAGCAATTGAAATTAGGAGGGAGCACTCCTATTTATTAGAGAAAGAGAGAACTCAGAAAAACAAAACTATTTGATGTGGGCTTAATTTTGTTGTGCGTCGCGAGCTTGTGTTGGAAACGCATCTTGCGGCACACACCTTTATTGTCGATTTGAGGCCATTTTTTTCGTCTCTCCACAACCTTTCTAACGAGTCAACCCATGACCCAATCGGACACCCTCATTGGCTGATATTTGGGCTCCAAAATCCAACATATAACTTCCCCTTACACAAGGTGAAAGGCCTCTCACTTTTCTTATCACAAAGGAATTCTCTATCTCATCGTTTTTTTTTTCATACTCCGTGTTGGTCGTGATCGCTTGGCACAATATGTGGGAACATTATACTATTAGCCATTTTAGGCCGAGTTATAAGTAATGCTACAACCCAAAGTAGGTGTAATGATATGGCCACTTGCCTCATAAAAAATAAAGTGTTAGGATTCCCTAGACATGTTCATATACATGGTTAGTCAAATCCCTATAAATCGATGATAAGACTAGGACTTTAGCGACGCTCAGTTGTGATAGGTATCCACATTCATGAGTGATTAGTCCAATTTATACCATGCTTTCTAGAGAAATTTTGTAGTGTTTTACAATTTTTTATAGCTTATTAGAGTAGTTTTAGCCTTTACATAGGTTAGTTTGAGTCATTTGTCCACAATTGCATTTTGGTTTTTTTTATCGTGTCAAAGTGTAATTTCGTGGGGTTTTAGTTGTTAAATTGTATTGATCTTTCGTCTTAGGATATTACATATTATTCTTGGTGCAATTGTAAATTAAAAGGAGCTAAACAACATCTAGAGAATCATGTCTGAGGAACGAAGTAGATCAAGTTGGGACGGAGCATAGGACTTTTGTGTAACTTTCACCTAGGCGCCGAATAGGCATTGGATAGGGTGTTGCTGGTGCCTAAACTGGTGCATGTGAAATTCAAGTGGGTTTTGGCCCAATTGAGTTCCTGGCCCATTTATCAGGCCCATTCATGTAACATCCATATCGATTTTGTGAGTGTTTATGGGAGTAGGAGGAGAGGTGAACCCGTAAATGCATAATTGGAGTCAAAAGTATCATACAAGTGAGGAGCAAACCCCTTTTTTGGTCCCTCAATTGTTACTGTCCCTTAATTGTGGGAAACTATAACTCAGTCCCTCAATTGTACACTCCCGTTTACGTTTTGGTCCCTCACGTCTGGTCCGTTAGTGATAGAGGTGTTAAGTGATGACGTGTCACCGTTATTTGCTTAGGTGGCCGTTAAATGCTTAGTTGAGAGACCAAATCCTCGACTCAGTAACAATTGAGGGACCAAAAAGAGGGTTTGCTCAAATTAGTATCCAACTCATTTCCACTTGACACCTCATTAAAACTACTCTCTTGCAATTTGGTCCCAAAACCCCTAAATCCCCTAAAACTTTTTTTTAATCCTCTTATTCATCTTTTTCATCTTCTTCATTCATTTTAGTCCCAAATGCTAAAAATAAAATTGTAAAGTATCCTAAAACCCTTCCAAACATTCCAATTTAGTCCTTAAATGTATTAAAAACCCTAAAACTTAAGCCCCAAACTCTAAACCCTAAACCCTAAAATCCTAAACTCTAAACCCTAAAACCCTAAACCCTAAATTCCTAAAATTGTAAAGTGTCCCAAAACTCTTCCAAACATTCCAATTTAGTCCTTAAAAGTATTAAAAACCCTAAAATCCTAAAACCCTAAACTCTAAAACCCTAAACCCTAAACCCTAAATCCTAAACCCCTAAAAAAACTACTCTCTTGCAATTTGGTCCCTAAATCCTACTTTCCTCTTCATCTTTCATCATCTTTCATCATCTTCATCTTCTCATCCACTCCAAACCCCAAACCACAAAACCCTAAAACTACACAACCAGAAATCACCAAAGATTACACAAGTTTCATCAATTCATCAATTCTTGATTAAAAAAAATTAGTTCATCATCAGTTCATATCATCATCATCATCAATCATCAGTTCATCATCCAAAAAATAAAAAAAAAAATCAGTTCATCATCAGTTCATATCATCATCATCATCATCATCATCATCATCATCATCATCATCATTCATCAGCCGAAAAGCTCTCGTGGCAGCGAAGGAAGGAATCGAGAAGCTTAGAGACTCATGAGAGAGAATGCAAGTCGCGACAGAGTGAACATGTGGCGTCGTTGAGCTTTCCATGGAGTGAACCTGATGTTCGCGACAGAGACTCAAAAGCGAACGACCGAAATGGGTAAACGACGACGGCGACGACGAGTTTTCATCATCAGTCGCAGGCATTCTCTCGGAATTTCTTCAAAATCGAAAGAAACCCCAAACTTTCTCCCCCAATTCGAATTCGAACCCTAAGAAATGAATGAATGTATCTCGCGACGCCCAAAATGGTTGTGAACTTGACATCAAACCCAGAAATTGAAGAATCGAGCGAGAGAATGTTTAAGGATTTGAAGAATCGAGTCATTTTGATGTTTGAGGATTTGGTTGAAGCAGTAGGATCGGCGGTGAGGAATGAAAGAAGAGAGAGGAATGAGGATGAAGATGAAGATGAAGAAATTAGGGTTCAGGGACTAAAATGTTTTCTTAATTATGATTTAATAAATTGAGAATAATGGGATAAAATGAATGAACTCAAAGTAGATTTTTTTTTAGGGTTTAGGGTTTTAGGGTTTTTAATACATTTAAGGACTAAATTGGAATGTTTGGAAAGGTTTTGGGATACTTTACAATTTTATTTTTAGGATTTGGGACTAAAATGAATGAAGAAGATGAAAAAGATGAAGAAGAGGATTAAAAAAAGTTTTAGGGGATTTAGGGGTTTTGGGACCAAATTGCAAGAGAGTAGTTTGGATGAGGTGTCAAGTGGAAATGAGTTGGATATTAATTTGAGCAAACCCCCTTTTTGGTCCCTCAATTGTTACTGAGTCGAGGATTTGGTCCCTCAACTAAGCATTTAACGGCCACCTAAGCAGATAACGGTGACACGTCATCACTTAACACCTCTATCACTAACGGACCAGACGTGAGGGACCAAAACGTAAACGGGATTGTACAATTGAGGGACTGAGTTGTAGTTTCCCACAATTGAGGGACCGATTCCTCGACTCAGTAACAATTGACGAACCAAAAAGGGGGTTTGCTCTACAAGTGAGAAAGAGACCTTTTTACAAAAGAGAAAGATGATTCGCGGTAGGGGTGTTCATTGGGTTGGGCCAACCCGCCAACCTGCTAAAACCAACCCAACCCACTAGTTTGGGTTGGTCTGGCGGGTTGGTTTGGGTTCAAAAAGTTGAGCCCGCTGTGGTTTGGGTTGGTCTGCGGTTTTCAAGATTTTGAGCCCGCTCAACCTAACCCAACCCGCCGGCCCGCAAAAATATTAAATAAAAAATAAAATTAATTTTTATTTAGTCAAAATTATATTTTAATATCACAAATAATATTATTTTTACAATTTGGTCAATTAATAAATTTTTATTCTCAATTTAGTCCATAAAAAACAAATTGTGAAGGACCAAATTAAAGAAAAAAAAATTAAGAGGGACCAAATTTTTTATAAAATAAATATATAAAAAATAAAAAAATTAGTATGGGCCAACCCACCAACCCAACCCAAACCAACCCGCCACTGTTTGGTTTGGGTTGGTTTTGGTTGACTCAATTATTTTCTTTAGTCCAACCCAAGCCAATCCGCCAAATAAATTAGTGAACCCGAACCAACCCGCCCTAAACTCAACCCAACCCAGCCCGTGAACACCCCTAATTCGCGGGCTGAAAAGTGAAGTTTTAGAAAGAATAAAAGTAAAAGAAAAAGAAAAATAGACTTAATAAAATAAAATGTTTGACAGTTATGATTTCCTATAACAACACTTTCTACGTAAATTAATTGTGATTCATCTCACTTAACTTATTATAGTTTTTGGGAGAGTAATTCAACAACAAAAAGCCATATCGGATGAGTAAACCTGTTAGAATTATAATTAACTAATTAAGTCACACATTCTTGATGACTTTTGGTGTAGAAATCATATCACCAAAAACAAACTTCATTAATCTACGAATATATGATATATTTCATTAAGTTAATCTTTTACCAACAAAATAACTTTAGAAAGTGTGTATATATATATCCATAATCATCAATTTCTCTATCTTTGTGGACACATAAGGGTGTGTAACAGCCTTGTCCACTTTGCGCTCGTGTGCTGACTCTTGACGAAATTGTGCTTAATTGTCGTTACATTCGATCTTCCTAAGAGTCTCACCTTTTTTCAATAATCCATTCTCACACTCTTTTTCAACCCTTTATTTTCTCTGATCCCATTTTTTCTCCTTCATGCCATCAACTTAGCTTCCACTCTCTCTTGTTTCTGAACCCTGAAATCCACTCATTTTTTCACATTTTGAAACAAAATTCAATCCCAATCTCAACAGTAATAAGAATTTGAATTTGAACATTCTTATTAGCTTGTTTCCATCTATTTTCCATGCCATCATTTAGATTCCAAAATACCTCATAATTTTTCAAGGAAATTATCGATCTAATTTGAGTTTCGATATCAAAGTAACGATGATAATAGTAATAATAATAATAACAACAACAACAACATTTCAAACATGATGACTCTTCTCTAGAGAATCAAATTCCCCTACTTCCTTCACACTCACTCGTTCTTCAAATTCTCATAGATTTTTAGACCCAAACTCATTTCCATTAATATTCCGATGATTACACATAATTGAGTGTTGTTCAATGATGAATTGCCAAAACACACACCTGCATTAGGTGTTTTGTCTATTCTTTGACAAAAAAAAAAAAGAAAATTGCCAAAACACTTTCTGTAGATCCGGCATTACTTTTAAGTACCCGTGTTTCATAGCAAACAAATAATGATGGAAACGCCATATAGACCGACCAAACCACCAGGTCACACGACACCGGTGTACATATCGATGCCACCACCACGCCGGGGTGGTGGCGGGCGAGGATGCTGCTGCTACTGCTGTTGCATTTTCTGGATCCTAATTGTTGTCATCATCTTCGCGGTGGTGATCGCGGCATCCATAATCTACTTAATGTACGACCCGAAGCCTCCGACGTTCCGGATGCAGTCGTTTCGAATCCCATATTTCAACGTGACGGAGAAGGCTGACGGCGCGTACCTTGATGCGGACACGGTGGTGCGTGTGGAGGTGAGAAACCCTAACGGGAAGATCCGGTTGGAGTTTGGGGTGACGAGGCTGAGGATGTCGGTGGAGGATGGCGATGTGGGGCTGGGGACGGCGGAGGTGGCGGCGGTGACAGTGAAGGAGAACGAGATGGCGAGTGTGAAGGCGGAGACGCACGTGAGGGGAGAGGCTGTGGAGGATAGGTACTTGAAGAGCCTGAAAGGGAAGTTTGAGAGGAAGGAGGTGGTGCCTAGGGTGGAAGCTAAAACTAAAATAGGTTTGAATTTGCAGGGATGGAAGATTGGCAAGTTGAAGATCAATGTGGTTTGTGGGGGTGTGTCTTGGCTAGATCTTGAAGGAGACCAAGTTCCTAAGTGCACCATCATCGCACTTAAATGGTTAGTATTCCAATTATTCTTATGTACCCAACATGGTTATCGATCTCCACTGTTGTGCTCATTCCTGCACCCTTGTCAAAACATCTAACTCATTAATTTCAAACATTCATTTTGGTATTAAATATTTCAAAACTTTGATATTGGTCTTGAATGTTGTCATTTAGTTTTATTTTGATTTTAAACTAAAGAATGTGGTCATATATGTGTCTTTTGTTTTACATTCGGATGTGACAAGTCCAAAGCTTTGTGTTGCTTTTAACGAAGACTTTCTCTATCGTTAGAGTTGTCAACAAATGAGGTCAAATCAAGTGCTGAAAGTGGACTACTTGTTTCATGGTCAAACAAGTGAAGCTGGTCAAATATCTCTAGTTTCATGTTTATAAATCTGATGAGTTTGGAGCTACGAGTTACTCTTAATAAGTCTCTTTTTATTTTAACCCAATTAGGAACTTAGAACTGTTAACAAATGAGGTCAAGTTGGACTCAAAAGTGGGTTTTAGACTAAAAAAAGACTAATTAAGAGTAACTTGTAGTTTTAAATTTGTCACGTTCTAATTTAAAACGAGAGAGATATGACCAATTTCACTTGTTTGACCGTGAAATGACGGTCAATTTTCGAGACTCGATTTGACCTCGTTTGTTGACGATTCCAATTGGATAGAAAAGTAATAATCAAAAGCAATATATAACTTTATAGTCATCATATTTAAACTTAAAACAATTAAGATATTACCATTTTCAGTCATTTGGAATCAAAATGAAACTAAATGACAACTTTTAGAACTAACATGAAACTTCTAAAACATTGAAGACCAAAATGAACTTAAACACATAATTTTATGACCAATTTGAATAGGTGACCTAAACCTACTTTTTGGTCCCTCAATTGTTACTGAGTCAACGATTTGGTCCCGGAATTGTGGGAAACTACAACTCAGTCCCTCAATTTTACACTTTCTTCTATGCTTTGGTCCCTTAGCTGTTAACCGTCAGTTAACTTGATAATATGGACGTTAAGTGATGATGTGTCACCGTTAAGAGATGAGTTGGCTCCCAAATCATCTATCATACTCATATTTTATTTTACACATCAACCAATATAATTAAACTAAAAAAAATGAGAAATTGACGAACTTGAACAATTGGGGTTTCTAGAATATAATTCCTCCTTCTCGGACCACCCCACCACCATTGCCTAAGGCGGTTTCCTCCTTCCTCTGTCCATCGGCCTAATTGAACAACAATAATACTCATTGTTATCATTATTATTATTACCATTATCATCATTCTTCATAAACACAATGACCTCCTGCTCCAGTTCCCATACCCCTCGACGTTGGCGCAATTATCGTCATTGGCGGAGGAAAGCCAATAGGCATGGAGACCAGCCTTGCCTGAGAAAAGAACCCACACTAGTGGGAGAGAGGGTATTATTATTATTATGAAGAAAGGTGGAGTCTTGTTGCGTGATGGGACGTTTGGCCTGAGCGATATTCATGAGGATGTTGAAGAGATTGGTGATGGGGTGGACGATGGACAGAGGAAGGAGAAAATCGCCGTTGGCAATGGTGGTGGGGTGGTTGGAGAAGGAGGAATTATGGGAACCCCAATTGTTTAAGTTTATCAATTTTCATTTTTTTAGTTTAATTATATTAGCTTATGTGTAAAATGAAATATGAGTAGGATAGATGATTTGGGAGTCAACTCAACACTTAACAGGGACACGTCATCACTTAACGCCCTTATCATCAAGTTAACTGATGGTTAACAGGTGAGAGACCAAAACATAGACGAAAGTGTAAAATTGAAGGACTGAGTTGAAGTTTCCCACAATTCAAAGACCAAATCGTTGACTTAGTAAGAACTGAGAGATCAAAATGTAAGTTTTCTCTCGTTAATATTTATACTATGGTATTGTGATGAAATAAAAAAAATATTGTAGTTCTTGAAGCTCTTTCCATAATATCTTTCATTAAAAAAAATATTATAAAGCAATGGTTTAAAGATCAAACTAGAAAATGAACTGAAAAGACATTTGAATCACAGGTTGATTTGTTCAATCAGTTGAATCGACAGTTGAATTAAATGACACTATAAATATATAAACAACAAATTAAAAATATAAGGCTTAAGTGCACTTTTGGTCCCATAACTATGACAAATGTTTCATTTTGGTCCCATAACTTTTTTTGTTGCAATTTTGGTCCCATAACTATGACAAAGGTTTCATTTTGGTCCCATAACTTTTTTTGTTACAATTTTGGTCCCATAACTATGACAAAGGTTTCATTTTGGTCCCATAACTATGACAAAGGTTTCATTTTAGTCCCATAACTTTTTTTGTTGCAATTTTGGTCCCATAACTTTTCAAAAGGTTCCACCGTTAGTCCCTTGGTGAATTCCATCCATATTTAGCCGTTAAGTATGACGTGGCATAGTAACTAGGATCATGATGTGACAAAATAAGATGAAGTGGACTGAAATAGGAACTATATGCAACTTATTAAAACTTATCTATACACATCCACCATATATACAAAGAGTGGTACTGACAGGGACCAATCTGGTGGGGAAGAAGAGACTTCAAGCAGAAGGCACCGACGAAGTCGATGGGATCCTCAGCTAGAGTCGAACGACCAAAGCGGCGGCGACGGCAAATCGGGAAGCGGAACGAGGAAGAGGAAGTCCCGTTGGGCTGACGAGGAAGAGGAAGTACCACTCTTTATATATATTGTGGTTGGGTATAGATAAGTTTTCAGTCCATTTCATCTTATTTTGCCACATCATGATCCTAGTCACTATGCCACGTCATACTTAACGGTTAAATATGGATGGAATTCACCAAGGGACTAACGGTGGAACCTTTTGAGAAGTTATGGGACCAAAATTGCAACAAAAAAAGTTATGGGACCAAAATGAAACCTTTGTCATAGTTATGGGACCAAAAGTGCACTTAAGCCAAAATATAATTATTTTAAACACAAATCATCTATAATTTATAAAATGTAACTACAAAAAATATATACCAATAATACATACATATAAATATAGTTCAAAAACTCAAACCAATCCAATTGGGTCAAACCAAAAATTGCAAACTCAAGCACTAGGCTGATCCTGGTGACCTCTTTGGATCAAACTACAATTGACTCAACGAGAACCCAGGTCAAACCAGCGATTTGTAGCAAAACCAGCCACCCATGAATTGACCTGCCACCTTTTCTTTTAAAAACAGAAAAGATAAAAAGCCAAGAAAGTTTGAACATTATATCCTCCCTCCTTCACAAAATGCAGTTCACATTTGGAGCAGATGACAATAAACAGTTCACATTTGGAGCAGATGACAATAAAGCACAAGTTGCGTTCTCTCATTTTTAGCCATTGCCCACGCCAAGCTTCATCATCAACACCGAGAGATTTCATAATTTATCATTATTTAGCAAACAGCCCCATATCAGAGTCTAATTTTTCATAAGAATGAAAGGTACCAAAAGATGAAGACGAAAGATGATCTAAATAAAATAGCAGGATAGTTAATAAAGAAAGAGGATGCTTTCAAATTGGAAGATGAAAGATGAAGAATATGGAAATTGGAAAGCATCAAATAAGAGTTATTAAATGTAAATAGAAAAGAGAGCTGGTGAGAGTAGAAAAGTTGAAAAGTTGAAGATAAATTAATGAAAATAAATGTACTTTGAAATTTTGGTAAGACATGAGTGAAGGAAAGCTAAAAAGTTGAACATGAATTTTGAAATTTGGATACGGAAGGTCTAGCCTGAAAGCCAAATAAAAAGGAAAAAAATTAGGAAATAAATTCCGATTCTCTAAAATGATAAAGAATAATCTCATATAAATGGATCTCCTATGACCTATGATTATGAAATAATATGTTTTGTATGTATAATATTATAATTATAATTTGCATAAAAATGTTATAATTATAATTTACATATTTCAATCATTTATAATTTATTTTATATTTAAATACTTTTTATTTTAAATTATTTGTTTTCTAAAATTTAAATTTTATATTATTATTTGATTTATATATATATAATATTTTTTAATTTTACCAATTCAGCAATTGACTCAATGACCAGACGATTGGACCAATGACCTGACGATCCAAACCCTTAATCGTGATAGTGGTTGGTCTGGGTTTTTGAGCTATGCTTATATATATGGACCTATAATTTTATTATTTTACACAAACAAAATAAACATAAGTCACAACATGAACAACTGTAATTAGGTTAAGAAAAATAAAAAAAAAAACTTTGTTTTTTCTTTGTTGTAATAGATTTACAACATTTTATATTGGGTTTCAAACCTTTTGATTTTGCATTTGACCTATAAAATCAATGAAAAAAAACCTTAATTTCTTTTTTATTTTAAATATTGTGACCGACCATCTAAAAATCACTTCGCATCACAATTTAATTTAGGCCAACCCAATTCATGGCAATTCTATAGTCCAAAACGGCCAGCCTCTTGAATAGTTGCAATGATCCAAATTGAGTCACCTTCATTCTCAAAACCGAGTTTCATAACATTATTATAAAGATCGAGATCAAACTTTTAACATTTGTAATGTTAGATCATGCTTCAAGTCAATCTATATTTATTAAAATATGTTTTATATTCATTTTAAAGTGAAAATACAACTCTTAATGCAATCTAATAGTGAACGCCAAAACCTCCTTTTAGTCCCTAATATTTATCTTAAATTCTGTTTTGATCCTTGATATTTTTTCGTACTTTATTTTGGTCCTTATCATTGTTGGTTAGAAATGTGAGTCAGGGACTCATCAGGGTTAGAATTATTTTAATTATATTTATTGAATTAGCATAACTTAAACTTATAGATAGAGCATGTTGATTAAAAAAAATAGATATATGTACTGTTCAAGACCTTAATGTATGTGAAATTGAGATTTAATTAGATGTAAATACGAGTTTCGTTATGTTTATGTGCAAAAGCTGAAAAGATAACTTATGGTGGTTTATCAGACCAAGGAAAAACTTATGGGGTTATAAATTCACATAATTTTTTTTTATTTTTTATAAATAATTTAGTTACTGATCCAGTATATTAATTATTATAATCAATTTAGCGAATATTTTTTCGACAATTTATCAATATAATTTTTGCTTTATCAAGTGAGATCCAGCTCTTAACTATTCACAATTTGAGTACTGAAGTTTGCTGTTTCTGGCTGATGGCAGGATCAAAATATAATGAATTGATGTAGCTCGTACATAAAAAACAAGGTTGCAAAGCTGTCCAACACTCAGTTTAAGGTTATACTATTTTTTGTTTGAATGACTTGTAACTTGGATTAAAATTTCATTTATAGGTATATCAAATAATATTAGTATTTTTTTTCAAAAAAAAAATTAGTATTTTCAGGCCAAGAAAAAAAAACAAATATTAGTATTTACCTTAATTGTTTCAAATGTATAGTAAAATGCAGATATACGTACTCATTTTTTTTTGGCCTGTAGACACATACGTACTCATGAATTTGTAATATTTACAACTCATTATATTTAATGTAGGTCGAAATCCCACTCTAATGTTTACTTCAAATTCTGTTTTGGTCCCCAATTTTTTTTGTTATGTTTTGGTCCTTAATGTTTTTCAACAATTTCATTTTAATCTTTAATTATTGAATATGGTTTTAAATTGAATGAGTTAATGGATATTAGCAGACATCTAATTGCATGAGTTTGGGTACCTCAGCCGGGAATGCATAATGTGTGGTTGGAAGTCAAGTATTAGAGACTATTCCATTCCTGGTGTAGTAGTAGGGCATGATTCAAGAACTTGATCTCTTCTATTGCCTAAACCCAAATAAATCCTTGAAACTTTTTTTCTAAAAAAAAATAAAAGATGTTTCAAGAGGTCCATTCAACCCCTTTAAAGCAATCCAAACCGCACACCAACACAAGGAAACTTTCTTGTATTTGGATTCTTTATTGGTAAAGAAAGAAAATCTCCCTGTTTTCCTCAGTTATATTTTAAGCTCTGATATTGGACTGTATATATATACCTAGATTGTACTTGAACTGGTACGAGTACTTACACGAGTACAGAGTACGTTAAATTTGAAAATTATAGAATACGAGTACAGAAAAATTTATTTAAATAAAAAGTTATAAAATATAAATTTATATGATATTTCTTATAAAAGTATGAATCTTTTGTTTATTAATCTAAAGAAAATAAGGTTTTAATATGACAAAAATAAAATAAGATAAAAATACAATGATATTTTGCAAAAAAGAATATAAAAATTTGTATTTTATAATATTTTAAAAGTACCAAAAAGTATTTATAGAATACGAGTACGACACCATTTTTGAAGTACCCGTTCTTCATAGATATATATTCATTAAAAGTTTTCGTGCGTGTTGGCAAAGGTTTTCATAGTAGAACAATAGTGCTAATCTTGTGTTTCTTGACTTTTGGAAGAAACAAAAGAAAAGCCTTCTGAATCTCCAAATGGTCGGGGATTGTTTGGGGGAGGTGGAGGTGATGTGTTGACGAGAGGGGCAAGCAACATGGATGCTGGAGGGGGGAGATTAGTCTAGGGTGGAGGCAATCCTTTGGTTGGTGGTACTGGCAGTGCTAAGGGAGGGACCACCAATGGGATAGGTGGTCGAAGGGCTGGTACAACAGGAGGGTTCGATGGAAGCGAAGGTGAAGTTGGTCCTATGCTCATTGTGTGTGCCATTAATTCTTGAAGAAAGAAATGAGTATTAGAGGTAATCTTGGATGAGTGGTGAAGAGGAACAGGGTCTTTTCTTTCAAAAGTGTCCACAGACGGCGCCAGTGATAAAGTTACGAAATATGAATGATGGAACTGGTGATCAAGATGGGTTACATACAACAGGGGAGGGCGATCCTGCAAGAGAAAACGAAGGGGTTGGATCCCTCGTAAGCACTCCAATAGAAAGTCGGTAATGGACTTAATTATTATAGAATGGAATGGGAATTCAAAGAGTTTTGAGAGTAGAATAATGTGTGTGTGCTTTATGAGAGGACAGATATTACCTATTTATAAGCGCGTATGAGATTGTGAAAAAATCAACCTTTGTGAACAAGTTAAGGAGGTTGTTGCCATGATTGAGATACTTGGAGAGTAAGCCAATTCCGTTATCCTTTTGACCGTTGGAGAGATATCCTTAGGGGAATGCCTTATCATATATATATATGGGTCAACGAATCATTTTGTTCCTAAATGTACGCTCTAGTGTTCATTTTAGTCTTGTAAGTTTCAAAATGTTCAAATTGGTCTTAATTGTTGGAAAAATATTTCAATTTGGTCCCAAACTATTGAACTTGGTCATATATATATATATATGACGGCGCAGTACAAATCTTTTCCTATAAATAAATCGCGACATTCTTCATTTAGGGTTGTTGTCAGTCGTTGCTGAGTGCCACAGAGAGCTCCGTTTTTTCCAATTTTCATCCCAAAAGCTTCCATACAAGATCTAACCACATTATGGGTTATATCTTGGCTATGAGTAGCTAAACACCTTGCTTCTCAACATATTATCAAGAAGGTGGCCCGAGCTCACTGTTTTCTAATGTGAAGGGAGTAGTGCTTAGATTATTTATGTTTTCTTGTAATTCTATTTCGATGATAATTGTACCTAGGTAGAATTGCTTATAATAGGTTAGATTGATTTAATATGTCCAAATCTTTGTTGTTTATGATTGTTGGGTAGTAGACTTGGAACCCTTTCTTTATCATTCAATAAAGTTACTCTTTTTCATGAATGGTCTTTATGATCAGTTGAATGAGTTTATATCTAACTTCTATAATTATCGTGCACTCCATTGTTAGAATAATGGGTTATCCCAACTAGGATAAGTCATTCATCTATTAATCTTTTATCTTGATGATTGTTAAGATATACTCCTGGCTTAGAGCATAATTATTTAAGTAACCTTCATTTATCTTTGTTGAGCAATGAAGACCGAATTCGAGATAGCTCTATGGGAATACTTTTAATTCGTATGGTCTTTCAGATAATGTTGTTTCATCTTTTAATTACTTGCACTATTCATAACCTTAAAATAATTATACAAACTCGTCGTATTTGTGTTCGTTCTTGGTACAACCTATCTTTAAGTTTTTTAGAGAGCTCCGCAAGATATCGACCCTTGGTTCATAGTTATACTATATTTTAATATATAGTTATATTAGAGACTAATGTATAATTAAATTTGACTTCTTAAAAGGCACCTTACGATGGGTGCCGGTCACCAAGAATTGAAGATAACGTCGTGCTGAACATTTGTTATGCATCTTTATGTTCTCTTCATTCGTTAGCTTAGTGCTATCAGTCTGTGTGACTATTCTCTTAGTCAGAAAAACACAAATCCTCTTCTACTATTTCTGTGTAGTTCTTAGAAGGCTTCGCTAGCTTCCAGCGTAAAAGCCTTTGGGTGAGCCTCTGTGTTTGAAGTTGGATAGCGTTGGCAATAACTTAGAAATCTTCTGGTGGGATATTGGGTTGTGATTGTATTTGTGAGCTATAAAGCCAAGTGTGGTGAACCCCGGGGAAAAGGGCTAGCTCTTGTGTACTTGTTATCCATTTTATAAAAAATCTCTTGTTGTGTGCTTGAGGAGTGGACGTAGCATCTTGTGAAAACTTGGTGTGAACCAATATACATGGTAGTGTGATCTTCCATAAACTCTGAACTTTTTATCTATTATTTTCCAACTATGTGTTTTGCAGGAAATTCTTTTAAGGAAGTGTTTTGGAAGAAACTGAAAAAGTTTTAAAAGTACCAATTCATCCTCGCCCCCCCCCCTATTGGTTGTTTATTTGACTAACAGTCTAAACATGTTCTTTTAGCAATATCACAAATGCATTAAGCATTTCATCAACCAAGCAACTCTAGAGAAACCCAACGCAAACCCAAGCAAAAAATTAGATTTGAGAGAGGAGAGAAAGAGCAAAACCCTACCAACGTCATGATTCAAGCTTCCTCCCTTCATGGTTGTCATCTTCTTTCTCTTCTTCTTATTCTTCTTTTCTTCCCTCATGGTCGCTGATCGCACCCGTCGCTAGGTGGTCAAAAATACCGGAAATAATGCACTATAGTGGTGCAATCTGAGTCGATCTCTCGAGGAACTTTTGTGCAAAGTTTAATTGCAAACGATACCAAGTTATCACTAATCGGGTGAAAGCAAAGAAAATTTGTTCTTTGAATGATTATCTATGACCTAAAACAATAATTAAATAAAGCAATAATATTTTTGGGTTTTTGATTGAAAGACCGAATTGAAAGGCAATAATAATAAATTAACGATTAACCGAGTTGAGAGAGTACCCGACAGAGCAATTGGATTAAGCAATCATCACTACTAAAGATAAACAGAGAATCTCACACAAATCATCCTAAGATAGTCACTAATAACTCAATGACCTAGGCTAACAATAATATCATGAAAATACCTCAAACAAGATGAATCATAACAAGTACTGAAAATCTTCATTAAATTGATGATAAAGAAGATCAAGAAACACAATCTTTATAACAAATACCATTGTCAAAGCTATATACCTATAATTATAACCAAACTAGTAAAGACTCTAGGTTTACAATCAAGATATAATTAAACAAGTAAAATCAAGTTCCTAATCAAGAATCAGAATCCACAAATAGTTCTCAGGTCCAACTAGAAATCAAGAACAATAATGTAAAACCCTAATTCTAGTGTGAGAAAAACTCCCTAAATATGAAACCCTAGTTCATGCTTTGCTCCAATGCTCCTCCGGGTATGAGTGTTTAGCCGGTCATGGTTGACAGATGAACAACTTCAGAATTGGCTGCCATGATCCTAAGAAAAGCTTCACACGATAAGAATATCGGATCACCGAGATAGGGATATGTAAAAATCTCTCCCAGCAAGTGTGTAGCCTCTAACTGACCTAAAAACCTCTCATATCTCTTATTTTCAGCTTATCCCCAAGAAATTTAGGTCAGAATCATCAAAATTGGGCTTGGGCCTGATTAATTATAATTATCGCGAACCCACCGCGACTATGCACGACGGTGGTTTCCGTGGCAAGATTTCCAGAGAGACCCGCCGCGGCCTTGCCCACGGCGGTTTTTCCTGCAACTTTGATTCTTCTCGATTTGGTCCCTGACTCGTCTCCAAGCATCCCTAAGCCTTTCTTGAAGTATTTCAACACTTTGGACTTCATTAAAACCTTTCAAGAACATTGAGAAACTAAGTGAATTCTCAGGATAAAGAGGATTAATCAAATAATAATGATTGAGTAAACTACTAAATTGGTCCCTGGATTATTGACTCGTTGATAGATTGGTCCCCAAATTTAGGAAATTGACAAATAGGTCCCCGAATTTTTCTAACGAGTCAAATAGGTCCTTCTGTGCATGTTATTTGGGGACCTATTTGACTAACGTTAGAAAAATTTATTTAAATAAAAAGTTATAAAATATAAATTTATATGATATTTCTTATAAAAGTATGAATCTTTTGTTTATTAATCTAAAGAAAATAAGGTTTTAATATGACAAAAATAAAATAAGATAAAAATACAATGATATTTTGCAAAAAATAATATAAAAATTTGTATTTTATAATATTTTAAAAGTACCAAAAAGTATTTATAGAATACGAGTACGACACCATTTTTGAAGTACCCGTGCTTCATAGATATATATTCATTAAAAGTTTTCGTGCGTGTTGGCAAAGGTTTTCATAGTAGAACAATAGTGCTAATCTTGTGTTTCTTGACTTTTGGAAGAAACAAAAGAAAAGCCTTCTGAATCTCCAAATGGTCGGGGATGTTGGGAAATCACAGAGGGAGCGCAGCGGAAGGAAATTAAAAATTTTGGACTAAAACGCAAATAAAACTAAAAGCTAACTCTGTGATTCCTTCCAGGATCCACTAACTATGTTTATACCAGATAAGAAAAGATGTTTACCTAGTTTTGATCGGTGACTTATCGTATTCGCGAATTTGAGAAGTCCACAGAGTGTCCTTCCTCTACCAGTAATCCACACGAGCAGTTTGGCAGATGCCTAGGTGCTAGTCTCGTTCACTTCTTCCCAAGTGAAAACGGGAACTAAATCTATGATTCTTGAATAATCAAGAAGTGTTCTTGATTATCAAGATTGATTGGGCTTTGGCGATTTTTCACTCTCTATAGATGCTCTAGGCGAAATTCTTGGTCTGACCAAGAATTGATCTGTGTTGTGAGTTATCTCTGAGATAGGCGCCTAGTGCCTCTATTTATAGTGTTCTCATTTCTAGTTTTAGGGAATCCTGATCCAATTAGGATATCTCTAAGATATGGGATATCTTTTAGATATCTCAAAATATCTTTTGATTTATAANGCAAACGATACCAAGTTATCACTAATCGGGTGAAAGCAAAGAAAATTTGTTCTTTGAATGATTATCTATGACCTAAAACAATAATTAAATAAAGCAATAATATTTTTGGGTTTTTGATTGAAAGACCGAATTGAAAGGCAATAATAATAAATTAACGATTAACCGAGTTGAGAGAGTACCCGACAGAGCAATTGGATTAAGCAATCATCACTACTAAAGATAAACGGAGAATCTCACACAAATCATCCTAAGATAGTCACTAATAACTCAATGACCTAGGCTAACAATAATATCATGAAAATACCTCAAACAAGATGAATCATAACAAGTACTGAAAATCTTCATTAAATTGATGATAAAGAAGATCAAGAAACACAATCTTTATAACAAATACCATTGTCAAAGCTATATACCTATAATTATAACCAAACTAGTAAAGACTCTAGGTTTACAATCAAGATATAATTAAACAAGTAAAATCAAGTTCCTAATCAAGAATCAGAATCCACAAATAGTTCTCAGGTCCAACTAGAAATCAAGAACAATAATGTAAAACCCTAATTCTAGTGTGAGAAAAACTCCCTAAATATGAAACCCTAGTTCATGCTTTGCTCCAATGCTCCTCCGGGTATGAGTGTTTAGCCGGTCATGGTTGACAGATGAACAACTTCAGAATTGGCTGCCATGATCCTAAGAAAAGCTTCACACGATAAGAATATCGGATCACCGAGATAGGGATATGTAAAAATCTCTCCCAGCAAGTGTGTAGCCTCTAACTGACCTAAAAACCTCTCATATCTCTTATTTTCAGCTTATCCCCAAGAAATTTAGGTCAGAATCATCAAAATTGGGCTTGGGCCTGATTAATTATAATTATCGCGAACCCACCGCGACTATGCACGACGGTGGTTTCCGTGGCAAGATTTCCAGAGAGACCCGCCGCGGCCTTGCCCACGGCGGTTTTTCCTGCAACTTTGATTCTTCTCGATTTGGTCCCTGACTCGTCTCCAAGCATCCCTAAGCCTTTCTTGAAGTATTTCAACACTTTGGACTTCATTAAAACCTTTCAAGAACATTGAGAAACTAAGTGAATTCTCAGGATAAAGAGGATTAATCAAATAATAAAGATTGAGTAAACTACTAAATTGGTCCCTGGATTATTGACTCGCTGACAGATTGGTCCCCAAATTTAGGAAATTGACAAATAGGTCCCCGAATTTTTCTAACGAGTCAAATAGGTCCCCGAATTTTTCTAACATTTGTCAAATAGGTCCTTCTGTGCATGTTATTTGGGGACCTATTTGAGTAACGTTAGAAAAATTTGGGGACCTATTTGACTCGTTAGAAAAATTCGGGGACCTATTTGTCAATTTCCTAAATTCGGGGACCAATCTGTCAACGAGCCAATAATTCAGGGACCAATTTGGTAGTTTACTCAATAAAGATTAAACCTGAGAAAACCACACAATTACTCACAAAATAGTCCAAATAATGCTCAAACCTCAAGGCATCATATTTCATCATAAAGGGACATAAAGGCATGCAAATGAATCCCAAATGAATATAAAATGTCACTAAAATATATGATGAAATATGGTCAGATCAAACTCCCCCACACTTTAATCTTTGCACTTTTGGGCAAAGCTGTCAAGAAAGAGTAGAAAACAAGGATGCAAAAGAATTAAGAGAGTATCAATCCCACTCAACACATGGCGGAAGAAAACAAAAGCAACTTAGATCATGAGGCAATCAATCAACTGAGCATACCAAGCAGCCTAAGAATCTCCAATAGACCAATCCAAAAAGTGTATCACTCACTCACATGGCATGGAAATTTTTACTCTCAAATCCTTGAAACGAGCCTCTACCATAGGCTTGAAATAACTTTACAATCTCCACTATAAATGCAATGATATAAAAACTCAAGAGGACTTCAGAGGGTTGTATTTTTGGAAAAGGCTGAAAGATGAACAAATTTAAAAAAGAGAAACAAAATGGAAGAGAGAAAAAAAATGGTAGCAAATGAGCACAAAAGAAAAGTTAAACTGCATACTAGTTAATGAACTCCCAACTTAGCATCTAAAACTTACCACTCTTTACGAACTTCAATCCTCAACCAACCAAAAATTGCACAAGCTTTTTCTTTTTTTTTTCTCTTGAGTCTTGGACTCTTATTTGGCGCCATAAACTTGCCTTAGCTTCTTAATGTACTTCCTTTATCAACTTGAAGCTTTAAAAAGGCACAACTTTTTTTTTCACGATATTTTTCACTTCATTTTCATGATATATATTTACTTGGCAATTCAAACCCATGAGGAAAGAAGCAGAAAGAAGAGTGTTAGGAAAACCGAATGCTAATTTAGAATTCAAAAACCAGTAACAGCAAGCTTAGATAATTTAGGCTCAAAGAGGGTGACAAATGGTGATGGTGTTTGGGCTTGTGTATGGGAAATAAGGGTAGAAGAAAAATGCGTCTATCATAGTTCAAAAACCAATGCACATGAAGCTTTGATAAAGAGTGAAATCAAGTTCTAGAGAAAACTCATCACAAGGACTAAAATGACACTCATATGAAATGAACAATTAGGCTCAAAATCTTCCAACAGGGTTAATAAGGTTCCACTCAATTGATCTTTGGATGAATTCAAAGGAAACAATAGCATGATCACAATCAACCGCAACCTCAGGAATCTGAAGAAGCAAGAGTTAACTACTTTCATATGTGAGTAGAATATAACCAATTAACTCAAAAGCACAATCGAAATCTTCTCAAACTTGAAAAATTCACCAAAGAGTTAAAAACTAAAATGTGGGTTCATATGATATCTCAAACCTGAAGCTGGAAATCCATGGAAAACTGAATGCCAAAAACTCGGAATGAAGGTCAGAAAACTCCTTCAAATGCATTTAAACACAGCTATGACATGCAAACAGAATTCCAAAAATCAAAATAAACTGTCAAAACATAAATCTAGCTCAAAAGACCAAAGAGATGCCTTAAAGTTTGAAAAATTGTCAAAAATGTCACAGTCAGGGAACCAACAGCTAAAAAACAATAGTGCGAACCAGAGTGAACTAACACTCCCCCACACTTTAAACTTTGCAGTGTCCTCAATGCAATAACAACTACAAAATAAAAACCAGGGGAAACAGAGCTACCACAGAAAACATAATCCAAGAGAAGGAACCTGCAAGATATAAAATGAGAGTGAACATAATAGTCAGTGAAAGTAAGTCGCTACCCAAGTATCCAGACACAACACTAGAAATTTTTTCTTTTTTTTTTTTTTAAAAAAACTGGCCGCGGAACCTGCCGTCACATGCCCGTGGCGAGTTTCACGGCAGAAAAGCAACGTAAATTTTTTTTTTCAATTAATTAATTAAATCAATTAATTCTTTTTTTTAATTAATGTTTTTTTTTTATTTTAGGAATTCTGCCGCAGAATCTACCATTGGGAGCTCGTGGTGAATTTCGTGGCAAGAAAAACAGTGAGAAACAACCGATTTTTTGGGTTCTTGCCGAGGAATTCGCCATTGGGAGCTCGTGGCAGAATTGGTGTTAAGAAAAACAGTGAGGAACAACCAATTTTTTGGTTTCTTGTCGCCAATTCCGCCATGGGGGACTCCATGGCCAACTCAAAATAGTTAACAAAAACACTGAAACAAGCAACAAGGGCGCCAGGCAATGAAAATCAATCCTAAACAAACTAAAATTGGTCCAAGCTCACATAAATCAAGCCAAAATAACACCAAAGGAGTTCTCAACACACCAAAACCTAAACACTAAGACAAAAGAAAACAAAACAGAACAAAACAAAATAACAAAAACTGAAATTAAAACCTACATCTACTCGTCTCCCCCACACTTGTATTTCAGTCAATCCTAAACACATGAAATTATGGCAAACAAGACCAAAACACATGCAATCAAGGACAAAAGCTAAAGAACAAGTAAGGGAAGATGGAACCCGGATTTAAGTTGAGGCTTGTGCAAGGTAGGGCTTCAAAAGATGCCCATTGACCAAACTCTTTATTCCGGTTGCCTCATCTTCAATTCTGATTGCTCCGTATGGGTGGACTTCAAGAACAGTGTAAGGGCCATCCCATCGGGTCTTCAACTTATCATCCCGAATTTTGAACTTGGCTTTGAACTTCAAGACTTTGTCTCCCACTTGGAAATTCTTTCGGAGAATGCCTTGGTCATGAATCTTCTTAGTCTTCTCCTTATAGAGTCTTGAGATCTTATAAGCATTCAGCCTCATCTCTTTTAATTCCTGCAATTGAAGTTTTCGCTCTTCTCCACTAGCTTCATAGTCTAGATTACACTTCTTAACGGCCCAATAGGCACGGTGTTCAAGCTCAACCGGGATGTGGAAATATTTTCCAAAAACAATTCTATAAGGTGACATCCCGATTGGAGTCTTGAATTCCGTTCTATAGGCCCACAAGGCTTCCTCTAGTCTTGAAGACCAATTCTTACCATCCGGCCTCACTACTCTTTCTAGAATCCTTTTTACCTCCCTATTTGACACTTCAGCTTGCCCATTAGTTTGGGGGTGGTAGGTTGTAGAGGTTTTATGCAAAACACCCATCTTTTTAAAAAGATTTTCAATAATTCTATTACAAAAATGGGTACCTCTATCACTTACTATAGCCCGGGGAATGCCAAATCTACAGAAGATATTACTCTTAAGAAACTTGGCTATTGTTTGGGCATCATTCTTCCGAGTGGGTATAGCTTCCACCCATCTAGAGAGATAATCAACTGCTAACAAAATGTAAGTATAGCCATTAGAAACAGGAAAAGGACCCATGAAATCTATTCCCCAAACATCAAACACCTCACAAAACAACAAGGGTTTCTGAGGCACTTCATGCTTTTTAGAATTCCCCCCAAAATGTTGACATGCATCACAAGTTTGACAAAATTCATATGAGTCTTTGAAAATGGTGGGCCAATAAAAACCAGCATCGAGGACCTTCCTAGAGGTTTTCCTAGCACTAAAATGCCCACCACACACCGAACTATGGCAAGCTTCTAAGATAGGGGAGGTTTCCCACGGAGGCACACAACACCTTATTATTTGGTCAGAACAAATTTTCCAAAGATACGATTCTTCCCAAAGGTAATATTTTGCTTCACTCTTAAGCTTTTGAACCTGTGAGCGGGAAAACGAAGGAGGTGTTACATTAGCAACCAAATAATTACTAAATCACCAAACCATGGTAAAGCACTGGATAAAGAACACAAAAGAGAATCAGGGAAATTATCAATATCAGAGTCAGAGTCAACTCCCTGAGTTGTAAAGGGTAGTCTACTGAGATGATCTGCTACATGATTTTCTGCTCCAGCTCGATCTCGAATCTCAACATCAAATTCTTGTAGGAGGAATGCCCATCTCAATAACCTACCTTTGGAGTGAGGTTTGGTCCACAGAAATCTCACGGCTGCATGGTCAGTGAAAACAATAACTTTAGAGTTCAACAGATATGGTCTAAATTTCTCTAAATCATATACCACCGCATATAGCTCTTTTTCAGTTGTGGTATAATTCACTTGAGCTGGTCCAAGAGTGGATGAAGCATAAGCTATCACCCTGGACATTTTGTCTTCCCTTTGACCTAACATGGCACCCACTGCAAAATTAGAAGCATCACAGGAAATTTCAAAGGGTAAATCCCAGTTAGGAGCAACCAAAATAGGAGGGGAAGTGAGCAAGGCTTTAAGATTATCAAAAGCAATTTTGTAGGAATCATCAAAGACAAATTCAGCATCTTTTAAAAGAAGACATGTGAGAGGCCGGGCAATGGCACTAAAATTTTTTATGAATCTCCTATAAAACCCTGCATGCCCTAAGAAGGAACGAATCTCCTTAAGGTTTGTAGGATAAGGTAGGGAGGATATCACCTCAATTTTTGCCCTGTCAACCTTAATTCATTTCTCAGAGATCAAATGACCTAACACAATACCAGAATTAACCATGAAATGACATTTTTCAAAATTTAAAATTAAATTCTTGTCAATGCATCTCTTCAGAACATTCTTGAAATTATTAAGACAGATATCAAATGAATTGCCATAAACAGTAAAATCATCCATGAACACTTCCATACTTTCCTCAAGGAATTCATTAAAAATAGACATCATACACCTTTGGAAGGTTCCTGGAGCATTACATAACCCGAATGGCATCCTTCTGTAGGCAAAAGTTCCGAATTGACAAGTGAATGTCGTCTTTTCTTGGTCCTCTGAGCAATAGGCACTTGAAAATAACCTGAAAAACCATCAAGAAAACAGTAATGGGATTTTCCAGCCAATTTCTCAAGCATTTGATCAATAAAAGGCAAGGGAAAGTGGTCCTTTCGTGTGGCGTCATTAAGCTTTATGTAATCATTACACACACGCCATGAATTTTGGACGCGAGTCGGAATCAATTCATTTTTTTCATTTTTAACTACTGTCATCCCACTCTTTTTAGGTACCACTTGGACTGGACTCACCCACTCACTATCTGAAATAGGGTATATGATACCCGCACTCAATAGCTTGGTGACCTCTTTCTTAACAACCTCTAGGATCAATGGATTAAGACGTCTCTGGGGTTGTCTTTTGGGCTTGGAGTCAGTCTCTAAGAGAATCCTATGGGTGCAAATTGAGGGATTAATACCCGGAATATCTGCTAATGTCCACCCAATGGCTCCCTTGAATTCCTTTAACACTTCTATCAATCTAAGTTCTTCTTCCTGGGAAAGACTATTTGAAATGATTACGGGTAATTTTTCACCCTTAGCCAAAAAAACGTATTTAAGATTGGAAGGCAGGCTTTTCAGTTCTATTGTAGGTGGCTGGATAATGGAGGGAACTAGCTGCTTAACATCTAAAGCTAAAAGTTCACACTCCCCCACACTTTGATCAAATTCCCCCACACTTTGAGCAATAGTGCCCACACTATTGCAACTCACAGTTTCTCTGACTTCCCTGTTATGAAAATGATTAGTCTCACCTGTATTGTCATCAAAATAAGAATCATGCAAGAATTTAATAGATTGAGACAAATCACTGAATTGCATAGAATTATCAGAGGAAAAATCAGAGTCAAAAATTGAGCTTGACTGCTCATCACCAAGATTCATGGCATTGGAAATTCCAGAGTTTTCCAATGATTCACTATTGATGCTCACACCAGATTGAGCGTTGGAATCTTGAGAAGAATTTGAAGCAACAACAACACCTGCACATGACTCACTAGAGCTCTTGCTAGAGCTACATTAGTAGTAACAATTGGAGTGTCATAAACATAATCAATTTGTGCTAAGGTTGGTGGAAGTCTGTGACTCGTACGATCAACTATCGAGTAGTTGAGCTAGCCTGATTACCTCCACAAGCAAAAATTTCAGGGGGGAGAAGAAAGAAAGGAAAGGGGAACTCAGATCATCATTTGTCAGTTTAAAATCACACAGATACATATCAGGGTGTTGGGAAATCATAGGGTTGGCGCAGCGGAAAACACGGTAAAT
>QANZ01045714.1:19058-37121 GCA_003254925.1 Chamaecrista fasciculata | reverse complement strand
AATAAATGAGGGTATTGAAAATTACTATTTTGCTAAATGTTTTTTTTATATTTGTATTAGAGTATAGGTAATTATAGGTATTTGAATAGGGGTATGTTAGTAATTGGATATGAAATATGTAATGAAATGAGTTTGTAATGAAGTGATATTTTTGTAATGACTTTATAATTGGAAAACAAACACCCATATAGCACTGTAGCTTAAGTTATGTAATGAAAATGGGGATAATAAAATTGTAATGAGTTTATATTGTTAAACCAAACACACCCTAAATATGACTAATAAAAGATTGATTTAGACTTTTTAACTATGCACTATTTTTGTAAATGAATGGTACTTACTATGTTGTGAATATTATGTTCAATTGATATATTATATTGCAAACATGTTGAGTATTTAACTATTAATGAATTCGAGATTTATGAAATGATATCACAAAATTATAATTAAAAAAAAAAACTTGTGACAAAATAGTGACTAGATCACTAGATTTGTAATTGAAAGTCTCTACCTATAAAATAGAATGTTTAGTGGGAACCTTTCATTTCAGAGATTTATGACAAAAACATTATTATTTCTTGACAACATCTGTTTTTTTTTTTTTTGCATGACACAAGAAAAAAATAGAAGAGAGGGAATATCATGGGAAGCTTTCATTTCACAGATGATCAGCCAGTTCTATATTTCAACTTGTGTGAAAATAGTCCTCAAAATAAAATTGTTTTATTAAGCCAAACTTTTCCGTTGCAAAATGATATTTTTCTAATAGTGATGAGTTCATCATTTAATTCACTTTGATTGGGTAATTTAATTAACGCTAATTCATTAATTAATTGTTACACATATCGTCTTTGAAATTTTTAATGTTGATGTGAAATTTATTTGAAATTTTTACTTGAGTTCTTTATGAATTTTTAATGTTGATGTTAATGTTCATTAATTACACTAATTCATAAGTTGTTATTTGAACTTTTTTTAGTTAAATAAATTTTTAAAAAATTTTCAATGTTAGTTTGATTAATATTTAATATTAATTTGATCATGATTTGATAAAATTGTTATTTTTAATTTAATAAATTTCATAAAACGTTTAAAATATAAAATAAATAAAAAAAAGACTTTGCATCATGAAAATTATTATATAAAAGAATATTATTAATATTGGCGAGTTTATTTTTAATCTAATAAAGGTAATAATAGTAATACAATAACAATGATTAACAATGACAACTATTTTATCATTTTAAATGTGAAAGGAACTTTTAGAAAAAAAAATGTCAAAGGAACAAACAACAACTATATTGAATAGTATTAAAGTCCTAAATTTTGTAAAGAATGAATAGTAGGCCTATCGGAATTTCAAAATCTTTTTGTGTTAAAGGGTTCTAAATACCATTATGTTGCATTTTCTCTATTTTACATTTAAACCGAATTCCTCATATACCTTTAGGGAAGATCAAAATGTTCATATCTAATGGGTAGTAATTAATTTTACCTGTTGGGTTTGGATAAGTACAAATTAAAATGAAAGGAGTCTGAATATTGAGATTTACCTATTTAAAATTATGGGCATGTTTCTAGGTCTGGATATTGGGGTATCCAACCGTATCTTAACTATTATAGTAATTTTTAATATATAATTATATAAATATATATAAATTATAGTATTACTTATAAGTATAAATTTATTAAAAAAATATATAAAGTTGGATAATGTTTATATATATTATAATATTACTGAATATAATTTAGTTATATTTTATATAAATAAATTATTTATTTTAAATTTTTTAGGTCCAAGTCTAGATCTGAATATCCAACTATTCGTTGAGCACGAGAATGAGAATTCAATTTGATACCTGCAGTTTGGGGACGAGTATAATTTTTTCTACAAATTTAGGTTTGGGGATCACGGTAATCTATGTAAATTCTACACATAAACATCCCTATATACCCCTTAAATGATGCTTCGGAAAGGCCAATGCTCTAACATATTCAACATCAACTTTTTATATCAAAAAATATATTGAACCTTTTTTTATGTAAATATATTTATCCTTCATTTATGACGCTGTCTGACAGGAGTATATATTTATCTTGAGGTCTTCTCGTTACATCATAACCAAAATAGGAATATATAATTAATTTAAGAAAATAATTATATCAAGATTTCAAAATTGGATTCTCCTTCCTTCACCATTTTATTATACATTTATTTTAGATTTTATAAATAAGGTCTTCCTTCCCTAATCCCTTGTCTTTTGGAAATAAACGAAAAGGAAATATTGTTTTTCTTTTTATATTAATTTTATAATATGAGATGAATGATTTTACCCTAAATTTATTAAACCAAAAATATATATAATCTCTTCTTGGTATGGCTAGTAACAATCATATCAACAATATAAACAATATCAATAATATAATTTTTCAAGATTTTTCAATGTTAGATCAAGAGGATTCTCCTTGGATGAGGCTCACACATAGACCATTTATCAATCTTTAATAACCAAATCAATAATGTACCAAAGTCTTATATCATAGGAGTAAACTAACATTTCAATTTTGGAAAGATCATTGAGTTGGACAACTCAATCCTTGAAAGATTGATATACACAATTTAGTCTCTAAAGAAGTAAAGTTGTAAACTTCGCATAAAGTTTAAAATAATATGTGATGAACTAGGCTCTGGCCGGGGGTCAATACCTGGTTCAGATGAGGCAACTTTGGGTTAAATGTTACCTGCAAGTCAATGAATAACAGGGGTGGCCCTGCAATTCAGCTCTAATGCTAAAGTCAGTAAATCGGGTTGCTCAAGAATATTAACTGAGTGAGTATTAGAGCGTACCTGGCCAGTGAAGAGGTCTGACCTTTTTATACTTGTGGAGAGCAATTCTGGCGTGATCTTGCCATTAATGCTATGATCTGATTGTGATCCTTGGCTCCTACGTTATTTCCTTTTTAATGCTTGGCATCTTGATGATGATGACCAATCAAGGCACAATCTCAGCAGCAGGATCCTTTTGGGCGATTATCCTGATCTTTGTTGATTCTGTGAAGATTCTAGGTTGATTCTGGATTGATCATGATTGATTATGATTTGTTTCTCCTTTGTTAGCCGTGTTCTACCTCATGGGCGTTCACGCTCTCTATATCCTTTAGCGGCGCTGTGCCCTTTGGGCGTCCATACCTGGCTAAGGCTCCCTTTGACCGATGACACATTAGACCTGGGGTAACCTCGCCATTTGGGTCATCTAATTATTGGGCCTATTATCACTTGTCCCAAAAAAAGAAGTAAAGCTCTGTCCCCACCAGTCGAGTCCTCCTTTGCAGCGTTGTCATTTGATTTCTTGCTTAAGGACGCCTAAGTCTAGGCGTCCTTGCCCGATTTCCACTTGGGTTCAACTTTGTGATTTTATTCTCCTGGCTTGTGGTGCTCTTGATTATGGCATTGTCATTCCTTGTCGTTTCAATCTTACTGTTGACGTCACTTGTCTTTTCACTTATTGCACGTCTCTGCGTCGTGGCCACGTGTCAGCTTACCATTGGTTGTTGCTCCTATAATGAAGGCGTAACAGAGATCGAGGGGGACGCATTAAATGTCGTTTTTTTGATTTTCTAATTTTCCTTTTTGAAACTGTCATTTCTTCTTCATTTCTGCTCTCTCTCTCTCTCTCTCTCATTTCATTTCGTCTTCCTCATTTCCCTCTCATTTATCTGGTTTTTTGCAAGCTCTACTTCCTTCCTCCATTGTAGCGAATTCGTGCTGGATTTTAGAGCTTCCTTTTGCAAACATTGTTGAGCTCGTCTCTTTTGGGTAAGCTCTTCGGCTTCTTTTTCTAGTTTGATCTGTATTTTGCGATTTGTTTTGGATTTTTTGCTTGTTTCTAACTGTTGTGTTCGTCGTGTTCTTTGTAGTTCTTGGTGTTCTTCGCGTTCTTCGTGGAACTTTGAAGTTTTTGCGAGCTTGGATCTCTTTGCTGATACTTGTGCATTATGGATTTTGACCAAAGTAAGTATCTCGAATCCTCTTCTCCTTCTTCTTCTTGTTCTTTTGAGTATGGGTCTGGGTTAAGTGATCAACCAAAGCCGATCGCCATTTGTTTTCCTAATGACTCCTTTTTTTCCCGAGGGTGTTTCGCCTATTTTTGCTGGTACAGGGAGGAAAGTTCTTCAATCGCTTGGTTATAATTATCGTGTTTCCTCAGATCTTGGCGGTGGCATTGACCCTAGGACGCGTGAGCCATTAGCGCCCATTAGGACTCTTTCTCTCTCTCCCATGGACCGAGAAGCTAGTGGTCAAGACGAGTTAGGGTTCTCATCACAGCTACCTGGGGAAGCAACACATACGCCTCTGGGTTCTCCAACGCCCTCTCCTCCTGCAGAATCAGTGTCTGCTTCATTTTGGTCCAACATAGGCAAAGATGAGTCTAGGCAAGAGATCTATGTGGGAGAAGTGGACTTCCTTGCTCATCTGAACTGGTTCCTATGTGAGGGTCATAAGTTGGAACATATTCCCACGACCAAGGAGGGGGCGTCCTCTTGTAGCCCTGAAAGGTATGAAGAGATGCGGGATGTGCGCCCTATTGTGGATTGGCAGCGTCGAAACCCGCAAGAGACAGGTCTTGACCCAAATAAGAAAAACCCTGCGGCGTCCATGTCTGAGCTTCGCATGGAGAATTTTGGTGTGGAGGAGCTTAGAGCTTTGAATCAAAAGCTGATGGCTTCAGGGCGTTGTCAGTCTGCTGGATGTGAGATCTCAGACTTAAGCCATTTGGATGAGGCACCTGACATCTTCTATACTGATGGGAGGTGTTTTATGCTAGCTGAGTATGTTCTTAGGGAGTGTGATGTGGATATGCCCTTTCATCCACTTATCTGCGATGTTCTAAATCTCATGAACATGTCTCCCAAACAGTTGTGTGCCAATGGGTGGCGCATTCTTCTTTCTTTTATTATTAAGAGTCAGAGGGATGGTGTCATCGCTACTACTCGTCTATTCTTCTTTTTCTTCTACGCCCGTTGGGTGGATTTTTGTTTTGTCTCGTTCTAGCGGCGTCCTAATCGCCCCCAAATTTTGCTGCATGCCGTTAGTAACCCAAAAAACTGGCAAAAGAAATTTTTATTTATCAAGGAGGTGGGGCCTTCTAGGCCTTTTTGGGTTCGCGAATCGGATGACCACGCCAAATTTCCTTTATCCTGACGGCATCCTCGCTATGGGACCTTTGAGAGTAATTGGGAAGATCTATATGTGGAAGAACGTTTGGCGGCCTTGCGGTTGATCATTGAAAGACCTTTAGATCCCAAGCGTATGCTTGAATATCGTTGTATGTCTCCATTTTGTGTTTGTCATTTGTAGTTACTTTGGTCTTTATCTGCTTTCTCTTACTTAAGTGTTCCTTTTTGTTTGTTGTAGTGAACGATGATGGTTCTATGGCTGATGTCATCGGTCCTCGGTGTTCACGGAGAGACAAAGGGAAGGGCGTGGCGACCTCTACTGATGAGCCTCCTTTTGCGCCTCGCAAGCCCGAGACGCTCTCAATCAACGAACCTGTTGACTGTTGGGAATCCTAGGCGCCTAAGGCAGCGGAAGCAAAAATTAAAATAAATAAAACGCCTAGGTCCTATGATTCCCGAACGGATCNTCACACCTTCTAATGGTAAGATACCGTTCAAGTTTCAACGAAGACAATATCCATTGACATTATCATTTTCTATGACAATAAACAAGAGCCAGGGGCAATCTTTGTCAAATGTAGGATTATATCTACCACGACCAGTGTTCACTCACGGGCAATTGTATGTTGCGTTATCTAGGGTTCAGTCTATATCAGGCATTAAGATACTCATTGCACATGAATCAAATAATGGATCATTAAGGAATACTGAAAATGTTGTTTACAGAGAAGTGTTTCAGAACCTAATGTGAACACAAATACATTTGTAGCACAAAAGTAGTTTGGGAATGTATCTTTGAACGTGCATTGCAATTCAATATTTATGGTCATTGAAAGTAACTCTATACATATACATGAAAAAATAATATGTGAGGATTGCGTTAGAAAAATGTCTAAGTGATAAGTACTATAGTTAACGCTTTAAAAATAAATTGTATGAATTGTTTTTGGGGAGTCTACCCGTGCATCGCACGGGTCAAAGGCTAGTTACTTTAAATCACACCCTCCAACGTGTCTATATATATAATGCCTTTCAATATGCCTTCAATCCCTTTTAATTGAACTCCAATAGCTCCAAAACACCTATTAATACACATAAAGCTAATGGCAAAGATACAATTGTTTAATGACAATAATAATATTTTAATTACTTTTTATAATAATATCCAATATTCATTAGTTGTTGGATAGTTTATAATATTATTAATGTGATTAATTTGGATAAATAAATAAAAGTCTATTTATAATGTATAATTAATTTAATATATTAATATATTAAATTAATTATGTCTATATGTTTGGTTTCATCAAGAGAAATAAGAAATAATTTTAAAAGGTGTTTATTAATAGTTAATAGCTATGAAGCATGGACACTGACCACGGGTCACGACATGGACACGGACAAACTGACACGCCGGATTGTTAAAATTATACGACACGACACGGCATATATTTATATAAAAAATAATTAAAAATTCATAAATTTTGATGAAAATTTTAATAATTACAATATATATTCATAATATATGTCATATGTAATATTATTTTCTGTTGTTTGTCGTGATAAAATCATAAAAAATTGATTTTATATTCTGAAACTTATGAATATGTGTCATGTGGGTGTCGTACGGGTGTCGGACATAGATACGTGTCTGACACGACGACACACTATCAAAATGAAGTGTCCATGCTTCATAGGTTAATAGACATGTTCTTTCATTTGAAAAGATACATCTATCAACTGGTGTCTTTCAATTACTAATATACACATCTTTTATTATGAAGAGATCTACCTTTTAGATAAAGTCTATTTGTAGTTAATAAATAAACATTTTGGGTATTTGAAAATAATTTAAGAATTTTAAGTTTTCAAACTCTTAATTTTAACTAAGCAAAAATCCAAAAGGAGAAGGCCTAAAATAAATGGAGAGTTTCATCTAATAAAATAAAAAAATAATAAATAAATAACAATAAACAAATAATAAAAAAACGAAATAAAAAAATAGGAAAAAGAAAAGGTGAGAAAATGGTAAAAGTGGCGTACATGGGTTTCAACCCCCTCCCTCTTAATTTATAACCATAACCTTAACCATTCGAGTCAGACCTCATTCGTTATATGTGTCATGCATCAAGTTTAACTCTAATGATTAATCATCATCTTCCTTAGCCATTAATGCAGGTACATGAGAAAAGGAAATTACTTGGGGATCAATTTTGATTACAAAAATAATTATAAATCCATGAGATTATTTGTTTGCCCCTTTAATCTCATAAAAAATCATAAAAACAATAAAAATAATAAAATAAATAAATAAATAATTATGAGTTCTTGAGGGAATATTCTCCAAAGAATATTCAAACCTTACATGTACACTTGCGATCAAGGTACACACTTTATTTCATCTCTTTCTGGGTGTTCATTTAAATATTATTATTTAAACGCCCTAACTTTCCTCTTTTTTTAAGTGGTAAAACGAGGATTCCTGGTAAGTCCTCTAACCCCCCTCAAACTATCTGTTTTTCGAATTACGTGGACTTTGATCCCTAATTAGGGTACATAGACCTTAGGTTTCAAGAATCCAAGTCAAGTCTAGTTTTAATTATTTTCTTTGTTTTTTCTTTATTAAATTGTATGAATCCTTGAGTGTCATTATTGTGATATTTTTCATGATTTGTTTGGGTATGCAATTTAATATTATTGTCTATCAATTCTTGGGCTCAAGGATGTTTGTTGTGTGTTTTAGGGATAAGTAAATATAAATGTTTAGGCCATTTTTGTAATAATTATAATGGGGTAATTTTAATTATAAGGGTTTTCTAGGATGCATAACACCTTCCCTATAAATCAAATGTGCTCTCGAACCATTTTTGGTTTGCAAAACAGTTTTTTCAAATTGCCTTATCCACCATATTTTTTTTGAAATTGTTTTCAAAAATCTCTTTTAATTATTTTTCAAGTTTTAATAAAATTGGGGGGAAAACCTCTTTTTTAGTTATAATCGACATTCTCCGCAATGTCAGGTGTGACAATAAACATATTTTTTAAATGAAATGACATATCTTATGGATTATATCTTTTAGTCAATTATAAAAAGTGATCAAAACCACACAAGATGTAAGACGAAATATAACATGAAATAGTATGAAAAGTTCAATTTGAAGGTTTTGTTGTATCTTGGAATGGGCTTGTCTATTTTCCCCGGTGTATAGGCAATCACTCTTAATTGATAGTGATCTATCACGCCTCAAAGCTCTTTGCCTCTTAGATATCCTCTACTCCCTAATTAATTAATCATAAAAAATAGGGTAAAATACAGTAAACGTACGTGTGGTTTAACCCGGTCTCACATTGGTGCTGTGTGGTTTAGAAAAATCTCACTTAGGGTACTTGAGGTATGCATTAGGGGTGTCAAATGGGCCAGGCCCGCCCAAGCCCGCAATGGGCCCGCCTCTTGGCGGGCTGGGGCGGGCCGGCCCGTTTAAAAATGGGCCACGAAAACAATGTTCACGGGCCGCCCGTCAAAGCCCGCGGGCTAAACGGGCCGGTCCGCGGGCTTTTTTTTTTTAGTTAAAACTTTTTTTTTGGTAAAACTGTATTTTTTTTGGGCTAAAAATATTTTTTTTTGCCAACAGGCCAAAAACAATAATTGGGCCAAATATGTATTTTTTTTTTGACAAAATTGTTTTTCTTTTACTATCTAGTGCAGTTTTTTTTTTGTTGATAGGCCCAGTTTTTTTTTTAAAAAAAAGAAAACAAAAGCCCGTTTAAGCCCGCGAGTAGCCCGCCCCGTACCCGTTTAGCCCGCGGGCTAAACGAGCCCGCCCATTTAAGCCCGCATTTAAACGGGCTTATATTTTAAAGCCCAAGACCACCCATTTAGCAAGCGGGCCCGCGGGCTTGGGCCCATTTTGACACCCCTAGTATGCATCGTTAAACAATTAGGGTACCTGTGGTTTTATTCAGTCAATTTTAACGAAAAATGTGGACGTATTACTCACGAGACTCAGTAAAAAAATCAAATTTTGGTCCACAAACAATGAGATAAGCTTCATTTTGGTCCTAAAACTATTTTTTATTTCATTTTGGTCCGAGCTTTTATATATATTTTTTATATTCAGTTAATAAAAATAATAATACATGTGTATTTTCTACGATAAAAAGAATATTTTATAAAATAATATATCTATATATATAATAATAATAAAAAAATGACTATATCTCGGACTGGACCGGGTTTTGTTCACACATACTCAAGTACGTAATAATAAGTAAGTTGACAAAGAGAGGAAGAAAAATTTTCATTCTTAGTCACAAATTGGAGATAAATTTGTGATTATTTTTATCTCTAATTTATGATTAAGAATAATAGTAAAAATTTCGATAAAATCACATTTTAGAGACCAAAACAGAACAAATGTGAAAGTTTGAGGACAAAAATGAAAAAAAAATAGTTTTTATGACCAAAATGAAAGTTGCCCCATAGTTTGAGGACAAAAAATGAGATTTTAACCTTGGAGTGAAATCCGTCAACTATGATGCAAGAGAATCCAACGGTTAAAATGCAGTAGAAACCAATAGCTAAGATACATTAGAAACTGATGGCTAAGATTGCACTACGCCAGCATTTTTCATTAAAATTGACGAAACAAAACCATAGGTACCCTAATTGCTAATGGTGCATACCTTAGGTACCCAAATTGAAATTTTTTAAACCACACATCACTAATGTGAGATCGAGCTAAACATAAGTACGTTTACTATATTTTACCTTAAAAAATAATAGCCATGTCTCCTGCGTATATAAAAGCTCTTAGCTCATGTAATGTGCTCGAAACTTATTTCACTTTGTCATACCTGAGAATATCTTCTGCTTGGATCATATGAAAAATCACATTTAGTTGAGATCGAGTCAAGATCATGATATTCTGCGTAAGATCGTAAAATCTAGTTTAATTTTGTTTTGTTTTTAATTTTTGGTTTTCTTTGTGATGAATTGTCTGTTTATATATGGACTGCTCGTTTCTTACGACACTTTTATAGTTTTTGTATGTTTATAGATTGCATGACTAGGGGTGAGTACGAGCTGCGTTAGGTTGGGTTTAGGAAAAATCTCAATCCAAGTTGAACATTAATATGGGGGTTGAGTTTTGTAATTTTTAAAACTCAATTCGAACCAACCCAACCTGTAGAGTTGCGGGTTGGGTTGGGTTGGGTTGAACCCGCAGGTTGAGTTTGTAATTTTTTTTTATAATTTTCATAACAAAAACTATTATTATAGATTTATAAGTAGTGAATAAAAAAACTTGCATGTAATAAAACTTAAAATATATTTAGATTTTATTTATAAATCAATTAAAATATACTCCATAATATATGTAAATGTAATATATATGTAATTATATAAATTTTAAAATTAAAATATCTTATTTATAAAGAACTAACAATATAAATACATAAAAAAGTAAAAAATTTATATAAAAATACATATATATATATATAACAAATAAAAGAATTTATATGCGAGCTCGTAAATTGAATTAGGTTGAGAAACCACGAACCTACAACTCAACCTGCAAGTATGTGAATTGAAAATTTTGAACCCAACTCAACGTTGGGTTGGTTTTTGCTGACTCTAAGTTGAGTTGCTCACCATATGCATGGCACACTTTCTTGAAAAGCAAAGTGTGACAAATGTCTTAATTAACTAATATGCTTCATTCTATTTAACCTTCTCTTCAAAATACCATAGAAAATTTATAAATAGAATTTATAATATTCTTTTTTTAACCAGAATTACGTACAAATATTCTTCCTTTCTTTCTTTTTTTTTTTACAATAAGTACAAATATTCTGATGATCCATACGAATAGAATGATCTAATAGTAGTAATGATACAATTGGCAAAGGAGATGAGGCTAAAGAGGGACGTGGCAAGAGAGCCAAGCAGCCTACTGTGTGGTCCAAGGACTATCATATGGGCAAATAACGGTTTTTGTCATCTTGTGCATGAGAAGGGCAACATTGCAGCTGATAGTATTGTGTCATGCTTTTTGTTAATTGCTTTATTTTCTTTATATTGTTAGTAGGTGGTATTGGTTGGGGCAAGCATATTTTCATTAGACTGTGAAGTCTGGGAGTGAGACCGACTCGAATAGGTCACTTCATTTGTGTAATTTCCTGCTACTTCTGGGATTTTACCCAATTCATCCATTATACTCCATTTTCTCTGTCTTTTCATTTTAATTGTTTGCTCAGGTGCATCATTTGGTGCTTTCATTGGTTTGTCTTATGGCCGACACGGTGAAATCGAAGGATGTTTCTGGGGATATTGCAAAGTTGAAGGAGCTCGTGGATATGCGCGATGCTGCTTACACCAAGAGGTTCGACAAATTAGAGTTTGCTTTGGATGCCATTTTCAAGTCTCTTGACTCGATTAATGGCCGATTGGATGGGGGTTCCGTGCCGATGAAGAGTCCTTCGCCAGATTCTGCAAAATCTTCCGCGGTCATTGTTTCTTCCCAATCGCAACTCGTTTATCAACCACAACCTCCAGGTTACCAACCTTTTCATACTCGTTCTGTGAAATTGGACTTTCCGCGATTTGACGGAACAGAGCCGCTTCATTGGATTTTCCGCGCCGATCAATTCTTTGAATACTATGACACGCCGGACAATCAGCGATTGATTATCGCCGCTGTGCATATGGAGGGTATTGTTGTTTCCTGGTTTCAATTAATGAAAAAGGAAAATCAGATTCCTACGTGGGCTGCGCTCACTACTGCCATTGAGTTGCAATTTGGTCCTTCGCGATACGATAGTCCTCGTGCTAGGCTATTTAAGCTTCGCCAAACGTCTACTGCGGCCAACTATTACACAGAATTCATGGTTCTCGCAAATAGGGTGGAAGGGATGACGGCAGATGCAGTTTTGGACTGTTTCCTTAGTGGGCTTCGACCTGATTTACGGCGACAGCTTCTGGCCCATGAGCCAACGACTCTTATGCGTGCTGTTGACTTGGCCCGTTTGTTTGACGATTGTGATTCATCGGTCCCTGCTGGGCCTCGCTCCATGTCACGTTCGTGGGCTTCATCTGGTCCAAGCTCTCCTTCTGTAGTCAAAGCGCTTCCAGCGATTCCTAAGTCTGGTATTGGTACTTCGACGGCAGCTACTTCTTCGACACCAACGTCTTCTCTTACTACTCCGGCGTTCAAACGACTGACGACGGCGGAGCTCCGTGCAAAACGGGAGAAGGGCCTATGCTAATACTGTGAGGAAAAATATTCTCCTTCCCACAGATGTAAGCCTACATTCCACTTGTTGTTAGGACATGAAGAGCTTCACGAGATTATTCATGGTGCTGCTGAGGAAATGTGCGATGATACGGAAGAGGAAATCGCGGCGGTGGCGGATCTCACATCGTTGACGCCAGAAATCAGCCTTCATGCTCTTGAAGGTGATTTTCATCCCCGAACGCTTCGCTTGACTGGGCATTATAAACGGGAACCACTAAAATTTTTGGTGGATAATGGGAGTACATTTAACTTCATCAAGGGCACTGTGGCACGCCGCTTGAAGTTGAAGATGGACACTATTCCCTTATTTCGGGTCATGACGGGTAACGGTGCTTATTTAACTTGTTCTCAACAATGTCGCCAAGTACCTTTTTCCTTGCAAGGGGTTCAATTGATTGCTGAATTTTATGTGTTGGAACTGTCTGGAGTTGATATTGTTTTGGGTGTGCAATGGCTTGCTGAGTTAGGGAATGTGATGACTAACTATCGCCAATTGACTATGTCATTTTTCTATAAAGGAAAGAATGTGATGTTACATGGGTCACCTTTGTTAGAACTTGCCCCCTTGCAGAGTTCTGCTTTTTGCAAGCTCTTGGAATCTGATGCAGCAAATGGGTTATATACTCTTCAATATGTGGCTGACCAACCCATTCCCCATAGTGTGGATTTGGCCCCGGATTTGCAACAAGTTTTGCAAAAATATAACCACATATTTCAGGAACCTACCCAACTTCCTCCTTCTCGGGATGTGGATCACCGGATTGACTTGCTCCCAAATTCTCAGCCGGTAAACGTGTGTCCATATCGTTATCCTCATTTTCAGAAGGCCGAAATGGAACGTTTAGTTGAGGAGATGTTACGAACAGGGGTGGTGCGTGACAGTCATAGTTCTTTCTCATCTCCGGTGCTATTGGTCAAGAAAAAAGATGGAAGTTGGCGTTTCTGTGTTGATTACCGGGCGTTAAATGCAATTACCGTTAAAGACAAGTTTCCCATTCCCACTATTGATGAGATTTTGGATGAGTTACATGGTGCTCATTATTTTTCCAAGCTGGATCTTCGAGCCGGATACCATCAAATTCGGATGCGGGAAGAAGATATCGCCAAGACCGCTTTTCGTACTCATCTTGGTCATTATGAGTTTGTGGTAATGCCATTTGGCCTCACAAATTCACCCTCTACATTCCAAGCGGCTATGAATCAGTTGTTTCGGCCATACTTGCGCCAATTCATTGCTGTTTTTTTTTATGACATCTTGGTGTATAGTCCCACGCTTCAAACTCATGTACAACACTTGGAAACTGCATTGCAATTGTTGGGCGCCAATTCCTATTTTGTTAAGCTTTCTAAGTGTTCGTTTGGACAGCGGAGCATTGATTATTTGGGTCATATTGTCAGCGGCAATGGCGTGCAGGTTGATCCCCAAAAAATCAGTGCCATTACCGAGTGGCTAGTACCGCGCACCGTGAAACAGCTACGTGGCTTTTTGGGGCTTACCGGGTATTATAGACGCTTTGTTAAACACTATGCGATGGTGGCTTTTGCCTTGACTGAATTGTTAAAGAAAAATCAGTTTCAGTGGACCGAGGAAGCTCAGTCGGCGTTTGAAGCTCTTAAACGGTGTATGGTGAGTACCCCGGTTTTGCGCCTCCCCAATTTCAATCTTATTTTTACAGTGGAGACAGATGCTTCCGGATATGGAGTCGGGGCTGTTCTTTCTCAGGAATGTCACCCTTTGGCCTTCTTTAGTAAGAAACTATCTCATAAGTTGGTTCTTGCTTCTACTTATGTCCGTGAATTATATGCCATCACACAGTCTGTTATGAAGTGGCGGCATTACTTGTTGGGGCGTCGCTTTATTATTCAAACGGACCATAAGAGCCTACGGGAATTGGTGTATCAGGTGGTTCAAACTCCGGAGCAACAATTCTACCTTGCCAAGCTTATGGGGTTTCAATTTGATATTGTCTACAGGGCTGGCAAATCTAATTGTGCTGCTGATGCACTGTCACGCAGGGATGATGAAGAAGGTGACTTACAGGCTTGCACTTTTTTTGCTATTAGTACAGCCCAAAGTACTCTCATGGCTCAACTAAAATCTAGCAATGAAACCCATCCACAATGTGTACAGTTACATGAGGCAGTTCGCAGAGGTACGGCTCCAGTGGGTTACTCTTCTAGAGATGGGTTACTATTATTTGAAGACAAATTGTTCGTTCCAGAGGATGAGGAGTTGCGCATAGCTTTGCTGGAATATTACCACACATCACCATTGGGAGGTCATGGGGGTTTGACCAAAACTATGCATGGTTTGTCTGAACTTTTCTTTTGGCCCAACATGAGAACTTCAGCTCAAAGTTTCATTAAAGAGTGTCTAGTATGTCAACAAACCAAGTATGTGCCTAGTAAGCCCATGGGCCTTCTCCAACCGCTACCTATACCCACTGGTCCTTGGGAAGAATTAAGCATGGATTTCATTGTGGCCTTGCCAAATTCTCATGGTTATACTGCTATCCTAGTGGTGGTTGATAGGTTTACAAAGGGAGCTCATTTTATTGGGCTACGGCCACATTTCACAGCTGCTATAGTTGCTGAAAATTTTATGAATGGGGTAGTCAAGCTGCATGGTTTCCCACGGCACATTGTGACAGATCGGGATCCAATATTTTTTAGCTCGTTTTGGCGAGGTATCATGAAACATAGTGGCACCCAACTCATAAAATTGACGGACAAACGGAGGTTGTCAACCGATGTCTTGAACAATATTTGCGGGCGTTTACTGCTGAACAACCGAACAAATGGTATGCCTTCCTTGCTCTTGCAGAGTTTTGGTATAATACTAGCTTTCATTCTTCTACCCAAATGACTCCCTATGAGGCACTATATGGCTATAATCCGTCCAAGCTTCCAGACTACAAACCAGGTTCTTCTGTGGTTGACTCTGTGGATCAGTTAATGATTCGTCGACAAGAGATGCGAGATCGACTTCGTCTCAACTTGGAGTATGCACAGCTCCGAATGAAAAAATTGGCAAATGCCAAGAGGCGCGATAAACAATTTGCAGTGGGTGATCAGGTTCTGGTTAAATTCCACCATTACCGGCAGTCTTCGGCGGCCTCTCGATTGAATTTTAAATTGAGTAAGCGATACTATGGGCCGTTTACGATTACGGAACGTGTGGGAGCTGTGGCATATCGGTTAGCTCTGCCCGGGACTAGTCGAATTCATCCCGTTTTTCACATTTCATTGTTGAAGGAGTTTCACGGCACTACCCCTGTAGTTGATGCAGAGCTACCAGCGGATTCGGCACCTTTACCACTTCAACCTGGTGCTCTTGTTGATCGTCGCACAACTGAGGAGGAAGGTGAGCAAGTTCTTGTGGAATGGCAAGGCAGGCCAAGAGAGGACGCTACCTGGGAGTCTTGGACAGCATTACAGCAGCTTTATCCTAACCTTGACCTTGAGGACAAGGTCATTTTCCAAGGGGGAGGTAATGATACAATTGGCAAAGGAGATGAGGCTAAAGAGGGACGTGGCAAGAGAGCCAAGCAGCCTACTGTGTGGTCCAAGGACTATCATATGGGCAAATAACGGTTTTTGTCATCTTGTGCATGAGAAGGGCAACATTGCAGCTGATAGTATTGTGTCATGCTTTTTGTTAATTGCTTTATTTTCTTTATATTGTTAGTAGGTGGTATTGGTTGGGGCAAGCATATTTTCATTAGACTGTGAAGTCTGGGAGTGAGACCGACTCGAATAGGTCACTTCATTTGTGTAATTTCCTGCTACTTCTGGGATTTTACCCAATTCATCCATTATACTCCATTTTCTCTGTCTTTTCATTTTAATTGTTTGCTCAGGTGCATCAAGTAATCTTCTATTTTATTATAAATAAGCAATACAAATATGTATTAAATTGATATCGTTAGAACTATATAATTAAGCATGATGCAAGGGATATCACAAATAAAGTTTCTTTTCTTTTAGAAAAATGAATACATATGATAATATTAGAGTAAATTACATAAAAGGGTCATGTGGTTTGGCTCATTTTCAGATAGGGTCCTGTGGTTTAAAAAGTGTCAAATAGGGGGTCTGTGGTTTGTTCCGTTAACAAAAAGGGTCCTGAGGTATATTTCTGTCCAAAATTTAACGGAAATCTTAGCTAAAATACTATTTTAAGACCCTAACTATTAATTTTTATGCGTTTCACTCCCTAATAAAACGGAAATTGACTTTTTGAGGCTATTTTGTAATTTTAATCTCTGAAAAGTTATATTTTTTTACATTAAAGTCCTTTTCCTTTTATATTATAATCAAAATATAAGAAAAAAAAATAAAATTGGGGGTTTAATTTGATTTCACCCAAAACAAAATAACATTCTTTCCTTCTTCGTCTTCTCTCCGTCTTCTTCCTCCATTCTTCTTCTTCTTTTTCCATCTCTTTCCAATTTCCATCATCATCATCAACAAAAAAAATCATTTTATTCATAATAAAAACCCTAATTCATCATCTAATACAACAAAAACACCACACTCCACAACGTTAGTGTAACCTCAAAATGACGCCTTATCAATTGACCCCATTATAAACACATTCATGGCCACACACAACGACGGAACCCACAGCACTGACGGCATCCCCCAAATCTTCGGCTTCCTCGCTTCTTTCACCATCAATTGAAGCCCTAACGTTGCAAAAGAAAAGACCAAACGGGCATAGTAAGCGGCCGAGTTTGTTGAGGTGGTGGCGGAGGTTTCGCCGGAGACGTAGTAACGGCAGACTAAGAGGGCGAGGGCGAGGGCGACGAGGGAGAAGATGAAGAGGAGATTGGTGAGGACGTCGTGGCTTGTGAAGAATGCGACGATGGAATGCCAGGAAGAAGGAAGGAATCTTGTTTTTATTTATTTTTGAGTGAAATCAAATTAAATCCCCAATTTTATTTTTTTTCTTACATTTTGATCATATTATAAAAGGAAAAGGATCTTAATGTAAAAGAATAAAACTTTTGAGAGATTAAAATTACAAAATAGCCCCAAAAAGTCAATTTCTGTTATATTAGGGAGTGAAACGCATAAAAATTAATAGTTAGGGTCTTAAAATAGTATTTTAGCTAAGATTTCCGTTAAATTTTGGACAAACCCTTTTTGTTAACGGAGCAAACCACAGACCCCCTATTTAACACTTTTTAAACCACAAGACCCTATCTGAAAATAGGCCAAACCACATGACCCTTTTATGTAATTTACCCATAATATTATATTCTGGTTTACAATTACTTTTACATTGGCATACTACTTGCTCTTGTTCAGCATATATATTACACTTACACAAAATTTCCATTTTCATGATGATGCCTATAAAATTTGAATTGACAAATGTCATATTACAAACAATTTACCACCAGTTACCGGATAAAATTTCCAAATAACGCTAGCAATAACATAAATAATATTCTTCTGAAGTGACTGTTGAGTGATGATGCTGTAGAGAACTGGAATTTGTGCGATTGTTCCCTGCATAAGAGAAGCACGCAAAAAAATTGTCTCAGACAATAAATTAGAAGTAAAACATAAAAAAAAAAAAAAAAAA